>ML274780.1:33060-75786 GCA_005239495.1 Nicotiana undulata | reverse complement strand
ACTATAGGTGTTAATCGGGCCGGGCTGACCCGCTAACAACCCGGTTCAACCCGGGTCAGCCCGTTACTGTAGCGTCTAGGGCGGGTTGGGCGGGGGGAGGGCTATTAACGTTAAGTTTTTTTTAACGGGTACCCGAACTCGCTACAACCCGTTAACCCGATTAATTTTTTTTAAAAAAAAAAAAATTTGTACGCTATAGAAAAATATAACTTAATTAAAATATATATATATATTAAGCCCGACCCGCCCGAGCCCGTTATGCCCGAACCCGTACGGGTCCTATAGAACCCGAAAAGTCCCAGCCCGTCACCAACCCGTTAACCCCAGCCCGCCACCAGCCCGCCCCGAAACTGAACGGGCTGACACTTTTTATGTCCAGCCCTCCCGATAAACACCCTTAATATATACTGTATGCTTGGATCCTCAATTGAACCAACATTTCATAATCTCTACAACCAGTGCATCAACCACAATCAATTTCTCAAGTAGAGGCAATTACATAGTGTGAAGAACATTGAAGAAATAACTGAATTTTATCAAAAATAAACTCACGGGCATGCTTGACTCACAATGTATAGCTACTCGTCACCTTACCTATACATTGAACATGATAAACACATAACACATAACATACAATACCTAATCCCTCACCAAAGTTAGGCAAGACACTTACCTCGGTCCAAAGTATAGCAATCAACCCTCTAAGACCGTCTTTCCTTTATAATCCGACTCCGAAACAACGATATCTAGGCATAATTAATTCAATAATATCAATAAAGACTCAATAACACAATCCCATAGCCTAGATATTCAATTTCTAGCATTCTTCAAAAAAAAAACCAAAATTCGACCCCGGACCCGCTTGATCCAAACACGAGGCTCGGACCAAAAATCGATCACCCATAACCCCACGAGTTCAAATATGTGATTTGTTTGAAATTCGACCCCAAATTGGGGTTGAATTACCCAAAATTCTCAAAAACCTAACTCTACCCAAAACCCCTAATTTCTACCTTGATTTCATGTTTTTAGGCCTAGAATCTAGTGATTAGTTGATGAAAGTAAGAGAAAATGATGTTAAGAACACTTACCTATGGAGCTATGGAGGTTGGAGGGCTTGAATTTCGTTTATGGAGGTTTGGGGAAGAAGGAGGAAGTGAGAAAAGGGTGAAATCCCGTAATGGGTCTGTTTTGGAGTTAATAAAATCACTGGAGAAAATAACTCTATGCGTTCGCAGTCTGTTGACCGCGTTCGCACAGGTTTGACCAAACAGACCTACGCGTTCGCAGGCCAATAGCTGCGTTCGCACAGGTCAAATACCACTCCCCCACCCCAGACCTACCTTACCCAGTGCCTAAGCTACCCTCCGCGTTCGCACCACACTGGGTGCGTTCGCATAGCACAAATTACCCAGCTCCCCCAGACCCCACTTTTACTCCATGCGTTCGCATCCCCTTGGGTGCGTTTGCATAGAGTAAATATCTGGACACCAGCAAGTTGAAGAAAAAACCAGATTTTTCATGCATTTCACACCCCGCTAGCTACCCGAAACTCACCCGAGCCCTCGGGTCTCAAAACCAAAAATACACACAACTCCCAAAACATCTTACGGACTTATTCAAGCTTTTAAATCACCAAAATATCATCAAAAAAAGGAATTAAACCTTAAAACTCATAGAATTTTCTTAAAACTTCATAAAGCTTAACTTTTCCAATTTTGATCCGAAACACGTCATTTCAAGTCCGTTTTACACTGAATTTCACAGATAAGTCACATAACATATATTAAACCTGTTTCGGGCTCTGGAACCATAATACGGGCCCCGTAACACGGTTTTCACATCAAAGTTCATTTTCAAAAACCTTTATATTTTCAGAAAATAATTTTCTTTAAAAATTCATTTCTCGGGCTTGGGACCTCGGAATTCGATTCCGGGCATACGCCCAAGTCCCAATTTTCCTACGGACCCTTTGGCACCGTCACATCACGGGTCCGGGTCCGTTTACCAAAAATGTTGACCAAAGTCAACTTTATTCATTTAATTATCATAAAATTCCATTTTCATCAAATTTCAACATAAAGACTTCCCGGCTACACGCCCGAGCTGTGCACGCATATCGAGGTGAGATTAACGGAGGTTTTTGGGGCCTCGGAACACAGATTTAGCTAGAATTACTTAGGATGATCTTTTGGGTCATCACAGTCAACAACTTTGTCTCAGGCATCACTATCTGCGTGCGACGCTGTTAGCAGCTGCTTGCGGCTGGGCGCTAGCGAGGGATATCGGTGGGGTGACAGAGTCACATGCGCGCTTGTCACTTGGCGCGGCCAAGACCACGGGGACGTCCGTGGCGCTAGGAATTGGGAGGCTTGCCAGGACGCCACGAGGCGCGTCCAAGGGGTCATGGGGCATGGCTGAAAAGCCGCCCATGACATTCTCCCCCACCTGAGTTGGCGACGTCCTCGACGCCTTACTTGCAAAATAATCTTCAATTAGACTCTTGTAGGATTTAAGGTTTGTTCCCCTCTCCCAAGTATTCTCCTCTCCATCACACCCTTGCCATTTTACGAAAACTCTTGGTGATCCTTCCTGGAGGTATGAATTACCCGATCATCAAGAATAGCTTCAGCCTGCCTTTTCCCGGTTGAATTGGGGCCTCGAATACTGGGTATTGTGAGTTGGCTCCGTGAAGGATCCTCCGTGTCTTCCCAAAAAGGTTTCAGTAAACTGACATGGAAGACGGGATGGATTTTCCACCAAGTTGGGATACCACCCAGTATACAACTTTCCTAATGCGCCTTTCAATGGACAAAAGTCCAATATATTTTTGCAACAGGCGAGGGTCATGGACCCCTGCAAACAAGTACCGCTTTGGGATTTTGACCATCACTGTGTCTCCTACTTGGTATTCAATAAAGCGACGATTTTGATCAGTATGCCTCTTCATCCGCTTTTGGGATTTAACAAGATAGCTCCGCACTATCTCCAAATTCTGCTTCCATTCTTTTGAGAAGCTAGCAGTGTGAGGAGATTTTGACATGTTTGGTGCATTCACGGTTATGGGAGTAGCGGTTGTTGCCCGGTAACAATTTCAAAAGCACTTTTGTTTGTACTAGAGCTCTTTTGTGAATTAAAACACAGTTGAGCGGCATCTAGAAGCTTCACCTAATTCTTCTACAATACGGTAACAAAGTGGCGGAGATATTCCTCCAACATACCATTGAACCGCTCCGTCTGGCCATCAGATTGCAGATGAAAACTTGATGACTCAATTTTGACCCGAGGCACTTAAATAGTTGGGTCCAAAAGTTGCTAGTGAAGCGTGAATCGTGATCCCCTACGATGTCTTTGGGCAGGCCCCAATATTTGACGACATGAGAGAAGAAGAGTCGAGTTGTATCTTCTGCTGATATATATTGAGGTGCTGAAATAAAGGTGACATACTTGGAAAACCGATCCGCCACAACCATGATAGTTATGAGATCTCCAACCGTGGACGATCCAGTGATAAAATTCATAGACACGTTTTCCCAAGGTCTTTTTGGAACAGCTAGTGGTTCCAAGAGTCCCGCTTGTGTCAAGCGGTCAGACTTGTCCTTCAGGCATACTAGACAAGTCCTCACATACTGAGCGACGTCATCAGCCATTTGAGGCCAATAATATGCACGGCGAAGTAATGCCATGGTGCGTTCTTCACTGGGATGGCTGACCCACAGAGTGTCGTGACATTCCACCAGGAGAGTTCTTCTCAAATCTCCTCCTTTAGGAACATAAAGTCGATTCCCTTTTACCTTCAAGAAACCATCCTCGATGTAGAAGTAGCGAGTTTTGCCCTGCCCTACTAGATCAACCAAATACTGTGCAGCGGGATCCTTGATGAGTAGATCTTGTATCTGGTCTTTTATGGTGGTAGCTACTTCGCTCCCCCTTAAGGTGGCAAGTAGGCACACCGATTCTAGGTCAGCTCTCCGACTGAGCGCATCAGCAACATGATTAGTCTTCCCACAGCGGTACTCTAGGTTGAAGTGAAATTCTGCTAGGAGTTCCTGCCACCGGGCCTGTCAGCCATTCAACTTCTTCTGGGTCATGAAATGACTAACAGTTGTGTTGTCTGTCTTGACCACGAACGAGGATCCAAGCAGATAATGCCTCAAAAGGCGTAAGCAATTAACGACAGCTAGTAGTTCTTTCTCATGGAAGGCATAACGCCGCTCTGCATCCTTCAGCTTCCGGCTCTCGTATGCTACGAGATGCCCGTCTTGTAGTAAGACCCCGCCAAGAGCATAGCCGGAAGCATCCGTTTGTACCTCGAATGGCTTGGCCAAGTCAGGAAGGGCCAAGACGGGGCTACTAGACATAGCTGATTTTAATGCGTTGAAGGCCTCCGCTCGCCTAGGACCCCAATCCCAAGGCGTGACCTTCTTGAGGAGTTCTGTCAATTGCACTACGATGAGGGAGTAATTCTTCACAAATCGCCGGTAGAAATTGCATAGGCCAAGGAACGCCCTCAAGGCGTGGATATCCTTGGGTGGCGGCCAATCTGTGATGGCTTGGATCTTTTGCTGGTCCATCTTGATCCACCCTTCCTCAATGACATGTCCAAGGAAGTCGATCTATTTTTGAGAAAAGGAGCACTTGGATAGCTTGGCGTATAACTCATGCTCCCGCAACTGGTCTAGGACCTTCCGCAGGTGCTCCAAGTGTTCTTCCAGTGTTTTGCTATAAACCACAATGTCATCCAAATAGACCACCACGAATTCGTCAATATACTCTTGGAAGACTTGGTTCATCAGGGTGCAAAATGTGGCTGGAGCATTAGTCAAGCCGAACGGCATAACCAGGAAGTCGAATGACCCATATCTTATCACACAGGTCGTCTTGTGTTCATCGCCCTCAGCAATCCGGACTTGCCAATACCCTGTCTTCAGGTCAATATTCGTGAACATCGTTGCACTCCCCAATCTACCGAACAATTCTGCCATGAGCCTAATAGGATACTTATTCTTCACAGTGATTTTATTTAGAGCCCGATAATCCACACAGAGTCGTAGACTACCATCATGTTTCTTTTGTAAACACACAGGGGACCCTTATGGGGACTTGGAGGGTACAATGATCCCTGTGTCTAGCATCTCCGTCAATTGTCTCCGAAGCTCGGTGAGTTCAGGTTGTGACATTCTATAAGGAGCCCGAGCAGGTGGCTTCGTACCCGGCACCGGCTCAATCTCATGGTCCACAGTGCACCTAGGCGGAAGTCGCTTTGGCATCTCATGTGGCATGACGTCTGCAAATTCCAGTAGTAGCTCCTTTACGGGTATAGGAAGAGGGACCCGATGAGCGTTCTACCTCTTCAATGCATAGGGTAGCCAGGAATGTAGGTTCATGTCTCTTGACTCCCTTTTTCAGTTGCAAGGACGAGATGTTCTCAGCGGCCATCTTCATGGGCATGCACGGAATAATGCAGGGTTTGGCCCCATTTGCTCCCATCATCAGAAGCATTCCCGCATATGGTACATGCATGGTGTTGGTTTGCCTCAAGAATTCTAGCCCTACTATCAACTCGAAGTCATCTATGATCACCACACGCATGTTGAAATTTCCTTCATAAGGACCCATCTTCACTAGTACTTCTTTGGCTATTCCACCCACTGGTTGAGGAGGTGAGTTGATAGCCTTGACATGACCTCTTCCCTTTCCTACAACTATACCAAGGCGCTCTACCTGAGTTGAGGCTAAGTAGTTGTGGGTAGCACCTGTATCGATCATCGCCCGAATGAGCTTGCCATTTACCTTCAGTTCAACGAACATCAAGGTTCTCTCTTGTTTAGGAGGAGTCCATTCATTCATCTTTTCCCTTTCTTGGTGATAGGGCAGGGGTCCTTCTTATTACGGATACCATCATTGGTTCCCGCTAATGCCTCATAAACAGAACCAACAATTGCATTGAAGGCACCGACTGGTTCGTTCTGCTCCTCATCATCTCCTTCACCATCCGTCCCATCATCATAAGCTTGATGGGAATTCATCTGTGCATGTGTACATTCATTATTCCAATGTGCCCACCGTAATGACGGCATCCTTAGGGTGGCTTTCTCCCCCCATCATTGTTGTTTGACGTAGCACTGTTGCTTCCCGAGGAGGGAGCCTTAGATTTGGCTGCCGTGATCTCCCCCACTTCTGTTAAGGCCACATTTTTAGGCTAGCCTCCTTTGTATCCCGCTCGAACAGGAGGCTGCGGCCTATCCCTCCGAGTTTCCATTTGATAGTCCCCAAGGCATTCCACTGCTTGGATTACCTTGGGTAGGGTATCTACCCTTTTTCTTTGCATCTCCATGTGGGCATACGGTTTCAACCCTTCCAGAAATGTGAAGAGCTTTTCTTTGTCCCCCATGTCGCGGATGTTCATCATGAGTGTAGAGAATTCTCGCACGTAGTCCCGCACTGATTTGGTCTGGAGGAGATTCCGTAGTTTTCTCCTTGCATTGTACTCAACATTTTCGGGGAAGAATTGTAGGCGTATGGATGCCTTCAGTTCCTCCCATGTCTCTAGAGCATATTCACCGGCCTTGATGGCTTCGTACTTCACCCGTCACTAGAGCTTAGCATCACCCTAAATATACATGGCAGTAATTGCTACCTTCTTGGCTTCTTCTAGGCCTCCTACGGCATCGAAGTACTGCTCGATGTCGAAGATGAAATTTTCCACTTCTTTAGCATTTCTAGCTCCACTGTATGGTTTTGGCTCAGGAATTTTCAGTTTTTGTGCCATGGGGGCGAGGTTCACAGCACCCCCGATTTGATTTCCACCTCCTCGAAGCAAGCCTTGTAGAGCAACATTGACAACATTGAGCTGGCCTGTCAAGTCGTCTATAGTTTGCTGCATGGTAGTCACCATGTCTGCCTCTTGTGCCTTGTAGGCTAAATCCTCGGCGCGCTCCTGTTAGAGGTCCTCGAATTTACCAAAAGTTTTGGTTGCCTTAGTAGCTGCCGTTTGCCGGTCTCCTTCAGAGTCGCGACTGATGTTTTCTATGTCAACTTCAGCCTGGATTATTCTGCGGTCCAGGTCGTCCAACATTTTCACTAGGATAGTCTTTAGTTCCAACATCGTATCCATGATGGGTCGTAATACGTCAACCGTCTCTTCAAGGGCCACAATGCGGTCCCCATGATTCACCATGGTCAGAAATGGTGGTAATGTCAATGTGTTTCCTAGTCCGATGTCGAGCCTAGGCTCTAATACCAACTGTTACGCGACGCCTTCCTGAGATTCCTTGGAAGGGAGACGTAAGGCTAAGAAACCGATGTCAGGGCAGTTTTCGTCCGCCAAGTGAGGTCCCTCCGTACACTAGACGAGATTATCAGTGACGTACGGGAAAACCAATGTCAATAATTGAGAGAACAGTAGTGAAAATTGAATGACAGCTTGATTGCATTAATGAAAGATATTATAAAAGAAGGCAACGCGGTGTCGAGGGGGAGAAACACCAGTACAGAGAACTTCTTGCTAGAAAATATTTGATTGCTTGATCCCCCCTAATAATGCTTAAAAAAATAAACCAAAGTTACAAGACTTGACCTAACTAAGCTAGAAGATCATAATGAAAGTATATGGAATAAAACTACTCTATATTTACAATGAAAAGGACTTAGTTTTCTACAAGGTAGAAACATGTCCGTTGTCAGCAACATTGTCTCAGGCATCACGATCTGCGCGCGGGGCATTGTCTGCGCGCGAGGCACTATTGGCAGCTGCTTGCGGCTGGGCGCTAGCGAGGGATATCGGTGGGGCGACAAAGGCACATGCGCATTTTTCACTTGGCGCGGCCATGACCACGGGGCCGTCCGTGGCGCTAGACGTTGGGAGGCTTGCCAGGACGCCACGGGGTGCGTCCAAAGAGTCATGGGGCATGGTTGGAAAGCCGCCCATGACATATTGCATGTCCACCTTGGACAAACTTAACAGAAGGGTATATTTGAACTAATAGTATTACAGGAAAGGTATACTTGGATACAAAGTATCACGAAGGATATATTTAAATATTTTCTCATAGTATAAGGGTATATTTGGCCATTTGCCACTATTTTATTGGGTATTGCCTGAACTTTTACTAAGGGGATTCAAAATATTAAAAAATAAACACACTAATAAGCCAAGAGGATTCAACATCTACTATTTATGTATAAAGAAAATAATCTGTCTTAATATATACAATGTAATTTTCGACAAAGAAGGTTCGACTGAACCCCTTTTGCTACCTTAGCTCCGCCTCCTCAGTACATGTATCAAATAACTTTATCTTAATCATTAAGCAAATGAAAGAAATATGTACGTTTATTTTTATCGGAATTTAAATGATGATTTTTATGATTTTCGTTCCGTTCATTATTCATTAAGCGACACCGCTGTAGAAATAGATCCAATTTAAATTATATGGGTTCAACTTTCAAGATTTTTATCAATTGAACCCATTATATTTTTAAAATTATGAATTTATATTTACTATTTTTGTAATTTTAATAAATTTTTATATATAAATTTTCGTCGAAAACTATGAGTTAAATTAAACTTGTCAGTTCAACGCTATATTAGCCCCGGCGACACGTTGGAGGTGAATCTTTCTAGTTTCTACTTACTACCTTTCTTTCTCCTTTCTCTTACCCAAGACAAAAGCTTTACGTGGTCCATTATTAATAAAATAAAGTGGAACCAAATTTTCCAAAGAAGTACTTTTTAGTTGTTTTCACCTTTACGATAAAGTATATATATTTGTTTAAAAGGAAAAGAAACCTAAAGGAGAGAAGGTAAAAATACCTAGCTAGTAAAATCACCAGCTGTGCCAAAAAAAAGAAAGGCCCAACGTGTAAACTCTTTGCAAAAAGCACTAAAAGAATTTGTGTTTAATTGATGTGACATAATCTAAAATTGCTTTTTTCGGCTGCTACACAATATAGGGAACAGGGAATTAAAGCTTTAAGACGATTAGACAATTGAAAAGTGACTAGATAAATGATAGTATTATTATATGAACCTAAAGGATAGTGAGTTTACCCTAATTGCCAAATGACTAAGGACCCGTTTGGCCATGAGTTTTATCAAAATGAATTTGGGATTTATTTGATAAATTCATATTTGGCTATAAATTTTGCCCACATTTTGGCAAAATTTCAAATTCCAAAATTACCCCAATTGCTGATTTTGGGTCAAATCACAAAACTTGAGAATTTCATACATGTTTTTCCAAAATAAAGTTGGGAAATATGTTTTGAAAACGTATGTCCAAACACATTTTCATCTTCAAACCAAAGTTCACCCAAATCAGATTTTTCAAAACAAATTTGGGAATCTATGGCCAAACGCTAGCTAAGAGCCCGTTTGAACATAAGAAATTTTCTATTTTTTTCGAAATACTTTTTTCTGAGATCAACGTTTGGACATAAAAATTTTAAATTTTCACTTGAAGTCTGAAGATGCATTTTTGAAAATTTGAAAATTTCAAAAAGCTATTTTTCAAAATTTTCACTCAGATCACTCACAAAACTTCAAAAAAGATCCAAAATTATATTCATGTCCAACACGACTCTAATTTTCAAATATCATTTTCACTTTAAAAAAATCACTTTTTTTTAACCAGCACCGTCTTTTGGGTATGCAAGTACTAAGAGTCCTCTCACTACCAACCAGCAGACATCATCTGGCTGGGTCTTGCCGGTATCAACAACGAGGAAGAAACAACCAAATGGAAACAACAACTAACTATGGCTCTTGACCCAGACAACGTCCTAGGCGTAGGGGAGATCGGAGCAACAGAGAACGCTTAGACGACGTTTTTCTTCCTGGGCTGCAGTAAGTAGATCGAGAGGTCGTTCCGCTCCTTGTCCCCGAATATGAGGAATATGTTCTCATAAAATCTTGCTCCAATCTGACCTAGCTGGCGAGCGATCCCAGTTCGCGACAGAGAACAAGACCAATATATTAATTCACATAATATCTTGAACGATTGAGAAGAAGAAAAAATTATCACACAATTGCTTGAATTTTTTTTTATAATTTTACAATTCTTATGTCCAAATGCCCACTTAATCAGTAAATGGAAGTCTATCGGTGACCTATTGCTTAAGTCATTACTGAACTCATTTTATTTTATGCACGGTTTTAAAACGTGTTAATAAGGATTAAAATTAAATTTTTTATTTCACGCAATATCGATCTCATTCGTGTTTTTCGGATATGAAATTTGATTGGGGTGTTACATACACCGCCTTTAAAAACTTACGGTCTATACTCTGTTAGAAACTATGGTTTGTTTCACAATCGCTCAAGGTTGCATGTGGAACGACTTTAATACAATATTCCATATGATCTACTTTAATTGATTTTTTAATTTTTTTTTTTAGTCCATAATATTTGATTTTTTCATATATCCAGAAGGATTAATTTCTTTTTTCCAAAGTTGCGCTTGGAGTAAAGAGACTAGGAGTATTTATTGTATTTTCAATTAACAAATTAAGGTTAATATAGTCAATTTTATTATTAATTAGTGATAAAAATTGGATTCTTTAATATGTGTGAAAACGCCAAAAAATCAATTAAAGTAAACTTAATGGAGCATATAATAACTCAATTCACTAGTGATATTGTTCGTCTTGAATCTAAGCATGCACAATTGTAAAATCACGTCACTAGGATTCAAGGATTTGATTCATTATATTCCTAAGTCCTAGCATCTCTCGTGTTTTATCGATATGAGATTTACTGAGTTGCTACTTGTTACACTCAAAAACCACGTCGTTTACCAAACCAATTAGGAAGGAAAAGCTTCCAAAATGATTAAAACATGAAAGATATATTCTGAACTCGACATGGTACATAGAGAGCTCAAATTAGAAATTATTTGTTTCAAAATAGCATTTCCTATAAAAATCAAAATGTTGGGACAGTTAAAAATGCTGATGACCTGTTTGCAAATTCGAGCTCCTTTTCTAATTGAATTAATCCATAACAACGACAACAACAATAACAATTCAGTAAAATTCCGTCGGTAATAAATCTTGAAATAAGAGGTGATTTTTTTTTTTTTTTTTTTTTTTTTTTTTTTTTTTTTTTTTTTTTTTTTTTGAGTTTTTCAAACTTGTTATCATCATACAGAAAGATTTAGTGTACTAGTAGAACACTACCATTCAAAGATTCAACTCGATGAATGATTACTATGACCAATGCGTAGGTTATCGTGTCTCTACGTATTTCACTGGAAGACCACTCTATCTCAAGATTGTCATTAGTTCTCAGTGTTGGGGATCGACTTAGAGTTGTATTTGTTTGCGTGTGTCCGATACAGTTTGACTTGACACAAAATTTAAGAAAGAAATGAAGATTCTTAAATTTTTGAGTTTAAAGACGACATAGTATTTGTATGGTAATCAGACTTTTGAAACTTGTGATCTTAAACATGTCATAACATTGTTATTTGTATGATTATAAGAGTTTCTTGCTAAAATTAAAATTGAAAGTTGAAAGTTCAATGTTTCAATTTTAAATTAATGTCTCGTTTTTTGGAAACGGACCAAGTAATGTCAAACAAAATAGTATGGATAGAGTAGTTAACAATGTCGCAAGTTTTTGGTGCCATATAATATTTTCCTTTTCTTCTATTTTCTGTTTTTTGGTTTTACTTAATAATTTCAAAAGTAGAAACTGAAACCACGTTCAAACACAAACTTTTCTGAAGTAATAAATCTTCAGTTTCGAGTCCAAAACTAATACGGACAGAAGTTATCACATTTCACCACCATCTATTACACGAAATTCATACATAACTAATTGTGTTTAGATGAATCTCGTTAAACTATATTACATGATGAATAATGGATCCTCACTTCTTTCTTTATGAGTTGAGCTTAAAGAAAGAAGCAAGAATTTACTTATTGGAGACTGAAGCATAGTTAATGTTGTAGTATTCTACTTTTTCGTTCTGCAGTATTGCTACGTCAAATTATGTGAAACTCAAGTTTCAACCCATCCACATGCATACCTTTAATTGGAAAATTACTTGATTCTTTGGCGATCCTTTGAAGAAGAGACATCCTTTATTTTTCATTTTTTAAGTTATTAACCTCATATTTCTCTTTAAAATTAAGGTCCTTTTGCTTGGCCAAAACAATCGCTTTGACTAGACAAAGAGGACAAAACCAAGGAATAAGCGTAATATATGATCCACAATACATAGATAATTCGGCTAAAATGCAGACAAAATGACCAGAGAATCCCTTTCCTTTTCATTCATCACCTCATTTTGCCAAATTTATAAGGTCCGAGATTTGAAATATCCCTTCCTAAATGAGGGTATATTGATACCCCAAGTAGAACCCAAAAAATTAAAACAAAAAATATGCACACAGAAATTGAACAAAAGCCATAAAAGATGGTGCAATACCGTCCATTGTCCATCCAAAGAGCAAAATTCACATACAATGTAGCACGTTGTCTACATATTGAGGTTTCAGTTGAAAGGGAGTTAAAAATAGTGGTTGGCCTGCATTGGGCCAGATCCGGAGCTTTAATCTAAATTAATGAAACTAATATCTAACTGCATTAGCGTTCCCCAACTTGTTTGATTTTACATAATTGTTGTACCTTCAAATTGAGGACTTCGCCAAACGAAATATGCAGCTAGATAATCCTTCCTTTCCTGCATGAAAGCAACGTTCCAGTGTCAAACTTGTCATCATCAAACACAGGCAAATTTTTCCCAAACGAGTCAGCTGCTTATTGTTCTACGTGAGCATGCAGTACTTTTTCTCCTGTCTTTATATTAACGACGGCAGAAATCAGTCTTTGTATCTTATCCAGTAAATGTGCAATATACCATTTACTTGGGTATTGTGTTAATAAGCAACATGTCTCATGCATAGCATAAAGGAACTAGTAAAGACTAACCAGAGAACAGGTAACTATCCATAAGGTAAACGCCATGGTTACTCGACTGTTGAAAGGAAGGACTGAATTCCGAAAACAATGAAAAGAGATCCACCAGCAAGTGCCACCTACATCGTGCAACAACTCTGTTCTCATGAAAATGGACAAATGGAACATAGGTAAAATTGATCAGGAGTATATTAAATCACTTACTATTCTTTCAGATATTGAACTTGCGAGGCTTTTCCCTCCGAGGACAGCAGCTGTTGTACATAAAGCTTGTCCCCTGAGAAAGGCCAACTACGTCATAAAACTGTGCTTCTGCCTGATTTTCTACCTCAATTATGTCATTAAGGTATTTTTTTTTTCCGTCTGTCCTTAAGGTGTTGAAAGAGCTACTAATGATGTCTTTGACTCTTTTCCTTTTTTTTGTCAACTATAAATCTTAATCAGCAGAATGATTACTAGACGTCTTTTTCTGACTTTAGACGTGACACAGGTGCCACAAGCAACATTAGAATGACATTCAAAAGCTGGGAACATAAGAAGTTGATAACATAAGGCTTTAGTTTAAAGGGGTAACCTACAATATTCCACCAAGAACAACTCCTAGTGGATTCTCATCTGCAGCCAAACCAATGGTGGCAAGCTGAAAATAGTCAAAATTAGACACACTATCAGAAATTTATGCAGATTATGTGCTACTTTACTTGATGTGCAGTTGCATACCTGGCTCTTGTCACCCCATTCACCAAAGAAGGTAATTGAAAATGCCTGCAAAATTAAGCAATATATAAAATTATTCTTAACTGTGACCTTCAAATTTCTAACGGTTATATAACGGAGATTAACCTTTAGAAAGATGGGTGAGAAGAATTGAGTGAGAAGAGGCCGCCTCTGCTTCTTTAAGTCGTCAGAATCCTAGAAAAACACAACTTTGTTAAAGCTATTGACAAAGGTATGTCTCTTTTAAAAAAAATTGAGAAAGAAATGTCTCTTTTAAAGTCTGCAGAAAGCTTATTGGAAAGGAAATCTAAGAGTAGACCACTGGGAGAGCGGAAATACGTATTTGATAGAGCTGGGGTCTTCATTTTATGACATATTTAATTGTTTGATTCAGGATAAGGGGCTTTCTTATGAGAATTCTCAGATATTAACAAAATTAGCAGATCAAAGGGAGTTGACTAAAAAAATAACAGGTGAATAAAGCTCTCCAAAAACCAGCCTATACTTGCTTAAAGGTATGGTTTGTAAAATGTCAATAACAAAAAGAAAAAGTTGGAACAGCCTATGTGAGTGTCACATCACTGAGAGTCCAAAATAGTCAGTAAAGGGATGGCACTGTGGGTTGAATTGTCAACCTTAATTTTCAGCACGTTTCTCGCATATAATATAATATGACTCGCATATAATATAATGTAGAAGAATAAAATAACTGCACCAAAAGGCTCCAGTGGAAGAACATATTCTCAAAAATAAATACATGGAAAAAGAAGTAATCAAGACCAAATAGGCTGTGATTACATAAACATGATCCTTCACCCAAACTGAAATCCATTCAATAACGACTAGACAAGGACTATTAAGAGAGAGTAACACAAATGTCTAGAAATCGGCGTCCGGGATGGACTAATTAGAGCAAGTCAGAAAGAGAATTTAAGTTTGCTCTCTTTTAAGTTCAGTTAACATAAATGAACGGCAGAAAATGATGCTGGCAAATGGTGTTGACAATATGAGAATCCTTGACAGAAAACTCAGATAGCAATGGTGTTTATGTACATTCATCATCGAAAGAAGGCTAACCAAGCATAGGTGTTTTTGCTTTCTATATTGCTTTTTTCATCTTTTTATTGGTCTACATAAGGCATTTTGCCAATTTTTCTGGGAAATGCTAAGTCACCTACTTCTTATTGTCTGCACATAAGAGTTATCGCTGTGCCTATTGAAGAGAAGAAAAAAGATAAAAGAACGCCATCCCAGACAGAGAGGTGCTAAAGGAATAACATTCATAACTAAGAAATCTTAATCATTGTAACCACAGTAGCATTTGCATCATGCAATAATTTGCTGCTATGGCGATTGGATAGAGAGGTTGGCACTTTCCTTCTTGTAACAATTGTTTATTTGCATTTATCTTCTCTATGCCCCATGCGGGTGGCAGGATTTGGGTGGTTGAAGAAGAAGAAATGCAAATGTTTACTTAAAAAGGAAAGAGAAGAAATGCAAATAAATATTATGAGCAGGAATGCTACCTTACTCTTCTCCTTGGTTGCTCCACCATTAGCTTTTAGATCAGCATCCTACTTGCACCACAAAAGGTAAAATAAGAAAAGCTAAAATTCATGTACAGCAAGATTAATTGGAAAAACACAAACCAGTTCTGCTTCAACTTCCGCCAAGTCCTCAGCTTCCCTGCGGATGAAATTAGAATTAGATTAATGAAAAAGCAATTAAAGCATAGAACGCATACAGAGATCAGAGATTAGCAGAAGAAGTATAATCAGAAGCAAGCAGGAACCAAATGATTACCCATCATGGAATGCATCCCACAAAGACCATACTCCAAATCCCAAGAACAGCAGTGTCGTAATATGATGGGTCCATTTGCGGGGGATCTGTTGGGTGTATGTATAAAAACTTTAAGTTTTGTCCAAATGAAACAGATATAATTTAGAGCAGATTACGTAGTGCTGTACAGACACCAAGATACGTGAAATTGAATGGAAATATAACGATAGACTACTAGATCATAATGATAGTGAACGTGATAAACCAGAACACTTGTTCTTCGTCTAATTGACTCTAAATGCACGCCATATGCATCTAACGCATGAAAACAATCTCTATTTATTACGTGATAAACCAGAATACTTGTTCTTCGTCCTATTGACTCTAAATGTATGCCATACACATCTAATGCATGACAACAATCTCTATTTATTTGTATGAATTATGAGATACCAACATAAATATGATAAATACGTAGACAACGGATGCATAAGATGACTTGGGTATAGTTACAAGTTTTACAATGACCTACAGACGCATTAAATAATTTACAGCATGTGCTATTCTTTTATAAGTGCATGCAGCCTATCACAATAAGCACATATTTAGAGAGTGGAGTTCTCTAGACAGTAAGAAAGCAAGATGACTGTTCACGTTGCCCACTACTAACACTAGCTAAACTATGAGGCGCAGATCTTGAGATTAAGCACAGCAACTATGTTTTTGTTATCACTTATCAGGCATAATGCATCTGTTATCGAAATTACTAGGATGTACAAACCGTTTCATATAAGAACAGGAGAAATATATATTTCAAGTTCTGATTATGACTTCGTATCAAATATGATAGACCGCTCAAGTAAAATACAAGATTTGCACCGATATATTCAAATAGAATGCAACTAATGATACTCACCAAATTAGGAGCAGCCCAACCAACAACAGCAGACAGAATGGTCATTACCTATAGCCGCCAGCATTTAAAGGGAGATTGTTATGGCCGACAATATAAAGAAGGAATGTCAAATAAATGGAGAAAATGGTGAAAGAAAGGTGTAAGAAGTCTTACAATTAAAGCCCCAAGGCACCCTGACAAGACGAGTCTCCTAGGATGACGCATCGCCAAGATCTTGAAAACAATGAAAATTTGTCAAACAATTTGTGAAGTTTTTAGAATATTCTGAATAACAGAAGCAACATAAGTGCTTAAGATGAGGATATCAGAATAAATGAGAACTCTAAAATATTACCAAAATTTTTAGTGAACAAAGCAGCAGCTAAAGGTTTAGATGTCAAAAATAGGTCTGGAAAAGAGTTAATAATCTGAATGTTCATATGGAACTCAACCTATTGCAAGAAAAGTGATGAACCACAAGTTAAGCCTCACAACCAAGAACACTAAAGTGCTATATGATTCTATCTTTCTATTAAAAGATAAAGAAGCCATTGCAAGAGGGCCGCACATGCTGGAACTGCGATATTGCGATATTATGGGTTTCATCAGTACTGGTAGAGGCTATAATTTCTAATTAATTTTCTTTTGTTTTATTTTTACACAGCTCGACTAGGCCAATACTACGGTCTTAGATCTAAGCTAAATACTAGTTTAGGCTAGAACCTACCCTAATTAATAAAGTCCAGCAGCAAGCTAAAGAATATGGCATTTTCATATACAAAAATCGCATAGAACTGGGTGAAGCGAAATCGTAATAGGTATGAAAGGTAGTTTTCCCTGACGTGCAAAGGAAATAAATCAGGCAGACCTTTTGGGAGGGTATGATGGACAATGAGGAGGCAAATAAAGAAGAATATCTTCTTCCTTTTTGCATTTGTTCTTCTGAAGTGGAATTACTTTGTTGCAATTAATTATTATTATTTACAAACTAAAAAAAATGGGAGAAGAGTAACACAAAAGATTAGAATTTATCCTAATTCCACTGTAGTGTTCAGGATTCTAGTGCCAGTCACTTTAAGAATCTAAGATTCCCAACTACAAATACAAATAAGAACGGAAACCCGGTACACCCATTTTAGATACTACTAATTCAGAAACAGTTTCAAAAGGAATGGACGAAACAGTTGACAACTTAAAGATGCAGAAATTAGTTGTACAGTTCCCAAATACCTTACCCCGTGCCCCCATCCACCACAAAAAGAAAAAAAAGAACTAAAAGATTTAAACAAGAATAGATTAAAGAAGAAGAAAATAGGAAATGAAGAAATCACTAGGAGGTAGGAGCTACTCGTACAAAGAACCTAAAAAGTTTCTACCTTTACAAAGTGTTAAGGGAAACACTATACGATCACTTGGATATTTGGTGAGTTGAAGAAATAATTAGTAGTCCCAAAATCTGAGAATCCAAGCAGCAGCTCAATCAATCTTCTGAATTAGTTTGCGCTTAAATAGTATCCTGGACCCAAAAAATCCTTACATTCTGGCAAGTAAGAACTCTGTGATTTACTTACAAATAAAACAAAAGAACTCCATGATTCGTCTTGCATAGATCAAACCTCATACTATATTAACCCACTAACTCAATTTAAGCTCACTCTTGAGCTCTCAGCTTCCATCCACAATCAAACACATTTTCAAATACACATACCAATCACGCAATCAATCAACTGCACCCCTCAATCTCAAGCTTGTTGGAGTCAGCAATTACAAATCCTATATTATCAATCACGGATGTAGCTTAGTAGCTATCAGTATTTTCGACACGGAACGCGTGTGTGAAAAACTCTAAAACTTTAACAAATAGTATTATATATGAACCCATAATTTCTAACTACAATAAGTTCAGTGCAAAAAAATCTAAAGGTTGAACCAAAATGTTCAAATTATGGATCTGCCTCTAATATATATCCACTCCATTCGACCATATTGAACCAACCAAGCTCGACTATTCCATACGCTCGACAAGTACAGGTACTGAGTAACTATATTTAAACTCACCTTGAGCTCCCAGCTTCCATCCACAATCAAACACATTTTTTAAATATACATATTAGTAAGTCAATGAATCAACTTGCCTATCTCAAACTATTTGGGATAAGCAATATATCCACTCAATTCGACCATATTTTATTCCAAGTATTGATAATTAATCAGTGTTTTAAGACAAATTAGAATTCACTAACGCAATTGCCGAATAAATTACAGCTAACAGTCAAAACTAAGCAGAATTTCTGTTTGTTCTTATAATAAATCTACAGAAGCTCACCGCGGCGGCGAAGAACGTCTTGTCTCCGATCTCAGACAACACCGTCATCGCCAACGACTTCGTAAAACCCTGGTCAATAGAAATAACAAAAGTCATAAATAAAAAAACAAAATCAAATTGATTAATCAAAAGCTTATATCTAAATGCATAAATAAAAAGCGTAAGGAGAAGAATTAATTACCTGCGCCACTGAAAGACTCATCTTATCAATTGCTCCTCGAAGTAAAGCTTGAGAGAGCAATTTGTGTGTGTATGTGTGTTGTGTCGTGGGAATTATATATTATAGTGGAGAGGAGAGTGAAGGGGGATCGAGTTCGTTGAGCTCTGTGAGTTGAAAAACGCCGTGTACGACAGTGTACGTTTATGAGAAGGCGCGTGGTATTGGTGTTTTGAAGAAAGGGTATTAGGGGATGTGTGTGTGACACTGACTCGGGAGATGAATCTATTTGATTGGGTGAATGAATTTTCCACGCGCGATTAAATCACGTGAATCATGGAGTAATTCTTTTGTGTCCTATTTTATGTGATATTATTTGACTAGACGTAAAATTTAAAAATATTTAATTTTTTTTATAATTTAAGGTGAGTCATTTATATTAGTCTTCAAGTATTTATTTTAGAGAGTTGAGATATGGCTAAATTTTCTAGAAAAAAAAATACTAGTTGTACTTTTGAGTAGTGAAAAAAATAATTCCATTCTAAAAACATCTTTAATAAGGTTCGTTAGAACAAATTATTACTTGAATATTAACAAAGTGTTTCAAATTAATAGTCTTGCCAAGGATTTCTAGTGGGCGTTTGGTCATAAGAATCGTAAAATTTCAAGAAGAAAAAAGAGTGATTTTTTTCCAAGTGAAAATGCTATTTAAATAGTAGAGTTGTGTTTGAACATGAATATTTTTAGTCTTTTTTTAAGTTTTATGAGTGAAAATTTTAAAAATAATTTTTTGAAGTTTTTAAAATTTTCGAAAAATTCTAAAATTCGACTTCAAGTGAAAATTAAAATTTTTATGGCCAAACACTAATTTCGAAAAAGTAAAAAAATTTCGAAAAATAATTCTTATGTCCAAACAGGCTCCTAATTCTAAGGACTCATTTGGTCGTAGAGTTTGCCAAAATAAATTTAGGTTTTATTTGGCAAACACATATTTGACATAAAATTTGCTTACATTTTGAAAAAAAATCCCAAATCCCAAATATATCACTATTAGATTTTTTAAAAATTGCTCCAAAGTTTTAAAATTTATAAAAAGAGCCCAACATTTATGATTTTGTTACAATGTTGTTTCGTCTTTCGGTCATCTGATAGTGTATCTTGTAATTCATTATAAAAATGATAATCTTATACCAAATTTATTCATGTTCAAGATTATGGTTTGCGATAATATAGTGAATGTTATTGATAATTATACTGATGGGTATTTGTGATAGTTTTTAGAACTTATAGGCATAAGTATGTTTCATGTTTTTCCTAAATAAATTTGAAAAATATGTTTAGAAAATTGATGTCCAAACACATTTTCACCTTCAAACCAAACTTCATCCAAATAAAAAATTTCAAAATAAATTTCAAAATATATGGCCAAACGCTATCTAAAAATATTTTTCAAAATAAACCTATTTTGAAGATTTGACCAAACACCTAAATTAACCGAAAACTATGATATTGATGTTTTAAGAAATGGTTTCCAATGTATGTGTGTGAGTGACACGCGAGCTAAAGCGAATTGATTGGGTGAAGCTGAGAAGATGAATCTACCACGCGCTACTAAATCACGTGAAGTTGATGGAGTATATTTTGTGGTGAGTTTAGGGAATTTTCGTTTTTTGTCCTGTCAAGTTCGGTGCAAATTTTGATACCCAAATTTGGAAGAAAAAGCCAAAATGGGAGAAACTTCGTTTGAATTGGATTTTGATAGCCGATTTGGCGTCTTTATATAAGACTATAATTTTTTGACTTGGAACCTATATTTATGCTAAATGGTAATTGTAGAAATTTCTTACTCCTACGTTTTGACAACATTTAATTGAAGTTAAAGAGATGAAAATTTATATTCTTGAAAAAAATAAAACTTAGATCTATATTCTTTTCTTCTATTTTTCCTTTATAATGTATTGAGAAATTCGAAATGGTTACAAATATAGTGGGCGTATGGACATAAGAATTGTAAAATTTTTAAAAAAAATTCAAATAAAAATGATATTTGAAATTGGAATTGTTTGGATATTAATATAATTTTGGACAGTTTTTGAATTTTTGTTAGTGATCTGAAGTGAATTTTTTTTTAAAATGAAAATCTTTTAAAAAATTATGGCCAAACGGGCCCACAGGAAGGAAATACCTAAACTAAAATTAGCACAAGACTATTCATGTAAACAATAACTGGGTTAAACTTGATATTAAAAATTTCAGCAGAGCAAAATAATATTAGGTGGTTTCTTACCTGATGAGAGGTGATAAGTAGGGGTGTTCATAAAAATCCGAAAAATCGAATCAAATCGAAAATCAAATTAAACCGACCAAAAAAATCGATACTTTTTGGTTTGGTTTGGTTTTGGTTTTAATAAAAAAATAACCGAACCAAACCGACTATAGGTAGCTATTTCAAATTTATTATTACACACACACACACACACACACACATATATATATATATATATATATATATATATGTATGTATATTTTTATACAAAGTTTCAAAATTTTTATGGTGAATGTTAATTGTTTGTACTTTTAGTATAACTGCATATTCTAGTTTGATTGATAGTTTTCTTTTGTTAAGTGTAAGAATCCATTTCATGTATAAAAAAAATATTTTTAATTGGGTCCTTAAATTATTCATCACTATTTGATTCAATTATCGTCAATATATTTTAGTAAATAATAAATTTCTCAAAAGGCAATTGATTTGATAGTGTCACGTTGAAAATGTGGTTGCTGGAATAGGTGTTTGGTAGTGTATGTCTTATATTTAAGAAAAAACCGGCAAATAACCAAAAAACCGAAAAACCGACCTAAACCAAATTGAAAAAAACCGACTTAATTGGTTTGGTTTGGTTCTAATATTTGAAAAACCGACTTACTTGGTTTGGTTTCTTTTTAGGAAAAAACCGATCTAAACTGAATCATAAACACCTTAATGATAAGTATGCAATAGAATAGTTGAGGCGTGTGCAACTGACTCCGACACCACCATTATAGAAAGAAGAAAAAAGTTGGAAAAAAAAAACTTGGTTTCTTTGTTAATAGTGTCAGCTATACTTATATATTGCCACTTTATATATTGCCACATACAAGGGCAAGTTCAATCTGTAAAGCAACAATTTGGCTCCTAATATTGGGAACTCTCTGTTTAGAATACTTGATTAGGACCTCACAACTATCTAACTAAATTTCATTTATAAATTTATAACCAAGCTGATTATGATTAGAGATGATGGGACAATTAAGGACTTGTATCGGAGTTCCTTGGACTTTTGCAAGGAATATTGTTATTGTTTTTTAAATATATATTGGAAAATACATGACACTTAATAAATGGGTGGTCCAATAATTTCATTTTGACGTTCTTTCTTCTTTTTTTATTTATTTATTTTTATTTTTAAATTTTTAGTTTTGTTTATCTTTTATGTAACAAAGTCAAAGGATACAGTGCAAGCACTTTGTTGCATCATCTTTTAAAAACTAATAGAAAATAATTGTATTTGTATATGTTACTAACTTCAATTAAGTGTGATGACCCGATATGTCATCTTATGTTTTAGAACCCAATTATGTGTTCTGAAGCCTTAAACACCTAATTTTAGCCTTCCTCGATTTGCGTGCACAATCCGGACGTCTTTCCGAAAAGTTTTTATGTTAAAACTGAGAAAAATATGAAATTTTGCCTTGACATCCACTTGAGTTGACTTCAGTCAACGTTTTAAGCAAACGGACCCGAATTCGTGTTTTGGCGGTCCCGGTGGGTCCGTATTATGATTTGGGAAGTATGCCCGCATTTGCGTACTTTTCAGCAGAGATGTGATGGTCTTCGCAATTGTGATGGATTCTTCGCGTTGTCGCAAACGTGACATCTGCAGCTGATCAAAACTTGACTTAGACGAAATTTTTGCTCATTCTTCAAAATTTTCAAAATAAAAAACCCTAGAGGCGATTTTCCAAAGAACTTTTCTTTCCCAAATCATTCGTAAGTGATTCTAAACTAGTTTCTTTCAATATTTGACTACATTTCCTAAGATTTCAACCTAAAATCTTGTGTTTTCATGGTGGAAATTGTGGATTTTGGGTAGAATTAGGGATTTTTATATATTGGGAATTTAGACCTCAAATTGTGGTCGGATTCCAAAATAAATTACATAACCAGGCTCGGGGTGAATGGGTAATCGGATTTTGGTCCGAACTTCGGTATTGGACTAAGCAGGCCCGGGGATTGACTTTTTCAATAATGGCTTAAATTGAATCCTTTGCAATCGTGGGAAGTTTCAAAGGCTAAATTTGAATCGTTTGGTTGGTAATTTGCAAGATTATATTGGTTCGGAGGCGTGTTTGAAAGGTAAAAGTTGTGATTGAGCTTTGAGTGGACCTTTTGGAGCGAGGTATGCGTCGTGGTTAACCTTGACTTGAGGGATTAGGGCTTGTTTGTCTATTTGTTACATGTTTAGATGTTGGGTACAACATATATGTGAGGTGACGAGTACTTATGCGTTGTTGTTGGGTTAAAGTATGCGGGTGGGACTTATTCTTTGTAGTTTATTGCTTACTTTGATCCGTTATCCATGCTTAGACTACTGACTTGCTAAATTGATAGTTCTTATCGTGTTTACGGGCTTTTGTGATAAATGAGTATTGATTCCAGAGTTAAGATTAGTATTGTGGAACCGTCATTGAATTAAATCTTGTTATTGTCGATTATATCTCCCTGCTTTATATTTATTCATTGTTATGTGGTAAGGGAGAGTGTTAAAGCACGAAGACTGATGTCGTGCCATATTGTGAGCGTTAATGCACAGAGAGTGATGTCATGCCATATTATGAGCGTTAATGCACGAAGGGTGATGTCGTGCCATATTATGAGTGTTAATGTACGAAAGGTGATGTTATGTTAATGCACGAAGGGTGATGTCATGCCATACCTATTGATTCATATTTTGAGGTTGAGAGTAAAAGCACGAAGGGTGATGCTGCGTAGTCATATTGCTTCATTGTGAGGCTGAGAGTAAAAGCATGAAGGGTGATGCCGTGCAATTTCCTTTATTGTGTTTACTTGTTTTCATTGATTAAAGGCTTATTGGCTGCTCTAGTTATCATTCTCGTTGTATCTCTATATCTTGTACCCATTTAGCATGTCCCCCTCCCAATAGTACATGTTTAGTTGTTACTTGTTGTTATTTTGTATATACATTGTTGTCTGCACAAGTTATTATGTGGGTGTCTTGTCATAGACTCGTCACTACTCCTCGAGGTTAGGCTCGACACTTACGAGTACATGGGATCGGTTGTACTCATACTACGCTCTGCACTTCTTGTGCATATTTTGGTACCGGCCCTAGCTGATCGTGAGGTTAGCAGCTGGACTTGCTTGTCAGGAGACCCAAGGTAGATCTGCTGGCGTCCGCAGACCCTGGAGTCTCTTCCTAGTTTCATTATTTTACTGTTTCCTTTCTTTCAGAATAATGTATTTCCTTTCAGACTCTATGTGTAGTACATCATAGTAGCTCGTGAGTTGTGACTCCAGATCCTAAATGTATCAGATATTATGGGTTTATATTATTCCGTAAATTAGTTTTAGCTTCTGATTAGCTTGATTGTTCTTGTTATTGAAATTGATTAAAGTTGGCAGTAAGAAACCTCTAACGTTGGCTTGCCTAGAAAGTAAAATGTTAGGCGCCATCACTGTCGCGAAGGTGGGAATTCTGGGTCGTGCAAGCTCCAAGACATAATAAGAGAAAGAAACCCAACAAACAAAATAGACAAAGCTTTAGGCTTTAAGCAAACTCCGTTATGCCAAAAAGAAAATAATTTGAATTAGATTTTGCTATCATGTTAACATTGGGCGTTCTTATATATTATTATGAATCGTCTGATTATCTACTAGGTTGGTGTTTACCCATAAAACGGTACAGTTGAATTTATACGCGATTTATAGACAAATGAATTTATTTGATCCTAAAATAATAGATGAATGACAAAAATGTAATACTTAGCCTCAGTGGCAGAGCCAGAATTTTCATCAAGGGGTATCAAAATATATATAATTAGATACATCGAAAAGTCAATGGGAGTCAAAGTATACTAAATATACATATAATAAAAAAATTATCTAGCAATATAGTGTAATTTTTCCGGCGAAGGGGTGTCGCTTGACACCCCTTGGTTCAATGTGGCTCCGCCACTACTTAGCCTTGAGATGGAGATAAAATAGCAGAAATTGTCAGAAAATTCATGTCCTTTACAATGATAATAGAGCTCATTATTTATAGTTTCACTTAGGAACAAGGTCCTAGGATCAAGCTCCTCTTTGATGACAATTATGAGGTCCATTGAAGAATGTTAAATGAGAGGCAGTAAAGGCCATATTCCTTGTAACGGGACGCGTAGTGATAAGTAGGGATTTTGACTACTTATTAGCACTTTTTAGCTTTTGTTTTAGTCTGAAGTATTGAATTATGTTCCCGAAACTAATAAAATTGTGCAAATTGCAGGAATAATGGAAGTTTGGTCTATCAAGATAAAATCCGACTCAAAAGGAGTGTTGTGAAACACAAGGAAATAAAGGGCGTAGAAGTACAAATGTGCGGTCCGCAGAAGAAATTGCGGATCGCAAAATTCCATCTACGGCCGCAAACCAAGAAGCAAAATTCAACAGAACTTTCAGCAATGTGCGGACTGCACATGAATTGTAACCAGACTTTTACTGACAAAGATGCAAAGTTCAGAGAATATGCAAGAAGACCAAGTCCTAAAGCCTTTGTGAAGTGTGGACCGCACATGAATATCGCGGCCACAATCCAGAACTGTGCGGTCGTAGAAACCTCCTTCCTACCAACTGAAGAAATCTGCGGACCACACATGGAATTGTGCGGCCGCAGAACCTACCGAGGGGGATTTTCGTCCGCGATTTATTGCCCTGTATAAATAGACGAGTTTCACAAAATTAGGTCAAGTTTGAACATACAAAGCTTTGAGTATTTTAACATTAGATTTCATCATTTTAATCTTCCATTATGAGTTTAATTATTTTTCTTTTTTATTTACTACAAATTCGATTATGAGTAGCTAGAGTTTTACTAGGGTGGTGACCCACGCTAGTGTGTAAACCTTATGGGTGATTAACTTAATGCTTGTTTATGATTGGGTGTTGATTATTTAGCTTAGTTCATGCTTCAATTTTAGAATTAATGGTTGCAAACATTGATTCATGCCTATTTGACTTAGTCTCTACTTGAGAAAGAGATACCTAGTCTATGATAACTTGGCTAACAAGGAATTGGGTTAATTGAGAGATTGATTAGCCTAATTAAAAGGTTCAAACTAGAGATAGTAAGAACCGACTTGAGGTCTTATCAACTATTTTGGTTGATACCCATTTGGACTTGTGAAAGCCAAATTGGGTAAAATCACTCTCTGATCGAGAGATATTGAGTGGGTAACGCAGAGTTGAGAGCTATAATACACCCCAATCAACAAAACAAGCATTAACGTCGTTATCCCATTAGGAGAACACCAAGGTTATGGTCATAACCCCAGGTCTTTAACACACTTGGAAAAACCTCAAAACATTTATCTCTAATCTATTCTCTTTAGCTTGCATTCATTAGAGTAACAATAAAAGTAGAAAACAAAACTTTGTTGAGGAAGTGCAATCTTAGATAACCCATTTGCTTGCTTCAAGTATATACTCCTAACGCCCCTAGTAACTCCCTGTGGAAATCGACCCCGACTCTTGTTGGGTACTATTGTTCCAACGACCATTTTTACTCACTATTGAGTGCGGATTGGACGTGGATCACGTAAAATATTTCTCATTAAATACTACCGGGTGGAAGGCATTTTATTCATTTTTATGAATATCATTCTCTCTATTAACAGACGGGATCGTTTCCTATGGATTCAACTACGTCACTTTCTCATGAGATCATTTAATATAAACATATTTTACCCTATTCAGATAGTCCCCTTGCTTTTCGGTGGCATAACTTTGTGTCACCTGGAAGTTCGTAGAAACACCCTTTTTGACGGGAAATTCATTTACCCCCTCTGAAAAGTTGGTGACAGTTGATTAGATGTACGTCTCTTCGCATTTAATTCCCTGAACACGCGTCATCCCACTTTTTCCTTATCGAGGCAATTATGGCCACGATTTTAGCCGCCTATACATTTACTTATATGCATCAACCCCCTTCATTTACATTTCATACTACTCTAAATTTTTCTCAAACTTTATTTACTCAACTCATACTTCATTTTTAACCTTTCTTTAACTTTCTTCTTTGAGAGGATTACCTTTCTTCTGATAAAAAATGACCTCTTCTTCCAGAAACCCTAGTTTTTCAAAGAACAAAGGTAAAGCTAATGACGATGCTTCTCCTATGCGATCACCATCATACCAAAGAGTCTAGTCATTACCAAATATTTTGAAGAGAAGTATCCTTCTACTCACCCTCGTACGTGGGCCGTTAGCGTATACCCTTCTTCCATCTATCCTTCCAGTATCCTTGTTGTGAACGAAGACTGTCACTGTCAAGATTTGGCCATACTATCGACCAGGCGGAGTGGATAACCTTACCCAAGAAGGGTTTTACGTATTTTTATACGTATCCCTTCACTTTGGGAGTTTTCTCTTTGAGTGGAGAGCTTAACTTCGTCATCGCGAAGTTCTGCCTACGCTACCAAGTGTGCTTGGCACAGGTAAGTCCTTCTGCGTGAAGGAAAATTGCTTGTCTTCGGCGCTTGTTCCAGGAGATGGGAGAAGAGCTAGCCCTAACTTGAATGATGAACCTCTACTCCCCCAAGATCTTCCGCGGGGAAATGATAAATTTCAGCAAGTGTGGCCACCATGCTCTGCTATAAAGAATGAATGATGACAACGACCGTGGGTGGATGGAACGGTTCATCTTAGTCGCCACCAGTGACATTATTCCGGCCATGGATCCAGCCTTTCCATAATTATGGAACCGCACTCATAAGTCTACCGTTTGTTTTTCCTTCCGGTAAAGATCATTCCACATCGTATTGGCCCTTATTCTTTTACTTATTCAACGACTCTATGGGTTCCACCTAGGTTTGAAGGCTTGGACCAATGGGTCCAAAAACTTTTGGACGTTGCTACACTCGAAACCCGTACGTGCAAATAACTGACCATTAAATATGGGTGGAAGGCAAAAAACCATGTTAAGTCGAACTCATCTTATTTTTGCCTTTTCATATAAAGAATTTGTCTGACCCTTCTCTTCTATTGAATTCAGGTCCACCCCAACGCTCAGATGTCATCCCCGAGGAGGACGTTTTGGCTAATCATGTTTATGCAATGAGGCTGCTGCAGGAGGCTTTTACACAGACAAGTGTCTCCGACCTGCTTCTGGTGCGAGTGCTTCTTTTCGGATCCCCTGGCTGAAGAACAAACAACCAAAGAGAAGACGTTCCTCCGCGATGGAAAAAATAAGAGAGCGAAGAATACCTCTCCCCAGTCATCTCCGGAAGTTGTGGTTACGAGCCCTCCGCTCGGACTGGCCACAAACACTATGATGATTGACAATGATGGGGAAGCCAGTGGGGGGCTTCTCTACATAGAAAACGACGACATTCCTCAGCACAATAGACTGCTCAAATTATTGAGTTAGTTACACCAACCAAGGACGATGCCTCGACACTCTGTACGGAGTTTGATATGGTGGAAAATGCCAACTCCTGCTTCCGAATCCAGTTGATGTGCCCGGTAACATGAGGCTGAGTACCGGGTCCCTGCCGTCTTCAGTTGACGAGCAACCAACAAAGCAGTACTGCGCTTGCCGCAGTCACTTCTCATTATTCAACTCCATCAGCTCCATCTCCTTCCTCACCAACTCTTTCTTTACTTGCCGCAACTACTACATCATCTCCACCGGCTGCAACTGTCCAAGAAGAGGATGTCTCTCTCCCCCAGTCCCCAGTTCATGGGAGCTTGGGGTAAAATTATGTCGCCCCTTCAGAAGATCCGCAAAGGAGGAGGAGTGTTACTCTCTCAGACTCTACCGGATACAACCTGTTGTCCCGGTCGGTGGATGTTGCTAACTATCTAAAGCCTTTGGCTTCAGAAAAAGATAGGAAAAGATACAAGCTCTCTCGGGAGAGTGTATGTTGAACAATGCTATGCACAACGTTGCATCAGTATATTCTTTGTGTCCTTCATTATCTCTTCTATCTTTTGTATATTAGTATTTTGAGTTTGCACTTTTCGTTTCGCAAGCAAGTTTTCTTGCTTCCGAGGGCCTCTAAAGGTTGATTCAAGATAAGTAGTAACCCACCTCCGAGTGGGATCAACTTTTGTCCGAGCGGGACCAAATTGTTTCTCGCCTCTCAGAACTGGAAGCTAAAGCTACTGAGGGTTTGTGTTCGAGGTAGTTGTTCAAAACCGAACCGTAACCGTTAACCAAACCGAGCCGATGGATTATTGGCTTATTGGTATCGAGTTATCGGGGTAATGGTTGGTTAACTCATTAAGATTTTATAATTTATGTCTTAACGAATTGGGGGGGATTACTCAATTTTCTTATCGTATAAATCATTATCCCGTTATTAATTTATATATTTACATATACATATCTTGAAATATGCCTATTAACTATATGTGGATCTACCTCCCCTGAAGACTTCAAAAGGATTTATATCTACACAACCCACTTAGATGTACATACTTGATTGTATATAAGTTTTCAGTTAGTTTGACGAGTTTTCACTCTTTCCTTTTTTTTGACATGAAACAGATAGCTATGTAACCAAAAGAAATACTTATAATAAGTGCACTAGTTCACTACAAACTATAATGTGTTAAAGAATTCTATCATGTAGAAACAGATATTAACAAGCTCGGTAAACTAAAGTGCAGTACATACTAACTAGGGAATCGAGTTACTTTATCAGGCTTAGCCGTTTTGGTATTCACAAGACTAGGATTTTTCAAAAAAATTCTATTTGGTTTAACCAATAAACCGCCCGATAATAGTTAATCCGATACTAATCCATTCATTTTCTTATTGGATAGCTAGCGGATTACTACATTTATAATCCGATAACTGATAAGACGAATCGTTAAGCGTAATTTTCTGCCTGATCCGCCCGATAAGCATCCCTAGTTGGAGGCTCAGTTGCAGCAAAGCGAGTAAGAAGTAGAGACCCTTAGCCAAGAGAACACCCCATTGAGGGTTCAATTTGAAGAAGTTAGGGCCAAATGTGTTGAATTCTATTGTGTCGTTGTTACTGCCTCCGTAGTGAGGCTGACTCCACTGATAAATTAAATAATTTGGTGACGACCTTGAACTCCAAAACTGAAGAGCTTGCTGCCGTCGGGGTGAAGTATGCCCAGTTGGAGGAGAAGAATAACAAAACTTACACTCCACACTTAAATATTTGCTCGTCCTCGAGCAATTAAACTACACTCATGAACACAACTTATTAAGCAAATCTCTTAACGCGTTATACCAAGAATTTTTAAAATAGCTTAAGCACAAAGGTGTGACATCCTCGCCTCAATAATCGACTCACAAATACCATGCTTTATTCACAATTCACTAACTACTCTAACATAGAGGTCAACAACATTACCTTTCCTTTATGAATCATGTTCCCTCACCAAATCAAAGAGCTAGTTCTACACACAATGAATTTTTAAGAACATAAGAACTCAAGATAGACAAAATTCGCTCGCTCTCAGAAATAACATTCATGTGCCACAAATGATGTACCATAGGCTTGCCCATAGTGTAATACTCTACTAATCGAGTTCATTCAGTCTAAGATCAATTAGGACTTTCATTGGTTGTAATGTAGGCTGCGAGTCGGGTAGGTTACATTTGGACTGAGTGACTACACCTCCCTTAAGCACTTTAATACAAACACTTTAACCTTCAAGTCCGTACTTATGTCAAACCAAACATTTCACCTTTACTTCAATTTATATTACCCCATATTTCTTAAGCACACATATATCACTAGCCACCATCATCAATACTTATTTTTCATACAATATACTATTGTCATATTTTTCTTTTTCTTTTTCTTCTTCTTTTTTTTTCTCCTTTTTTTTTTCTTTTCCAGTGGCTTCGATTCACAACTCTTTTTTTTCTTTTCTTAATGCACCTTTCTCCTTATTTCAATTGTTCCACTCAAAAGCCAACCCACCACCCCACACTTTAACTTTTCCATAATTCGTCGCAATTCAAGTGCTTACGAGAGGTGACAAGGTTCAAATATATGATCGATTCAAACAAAGAGGTATGGATTGTAATGTGGTTACCAAAGAAACAGGATTATAGGCTCAACGAGGGTTAACTACGATACATAACAATTAGGTGGGTAAACTTTATATATCTGGCTCAACAAAGAAACGCCTATATCACTTCCAAGATTGAACAATACTACTATTTCGCTTCGCAAACACACAGGGCAAGTTCTAGACATCAAATGCAATGCATAGAATACATACAAAATCTCACACAGACATGGCACATAACTCATTCAGGATTGGTTCTATCACGACACTCCAGTCAAAGCAGTTAAGCAAATTTATGGATCCACGATTTAAGGTATTTATCCTAGAGTAAAAAATTGAGCCTAAGCGTCACAACCAGAGTACTGACTATTCTCAAGGCATCACAAAGTTCAGAGATATTGCTGCGATTAATTTCTTGGCCTCGTGGTTCCTACTCCTAAAAATTAAAAACTACCTACACCCGGTTCAATTAAAAACCCTTGGAAAAGAACCACGGTACAAAGAAAAATTAAGGGGGAATTACTACACTACCTAAAACAAAATCTTTTTGGTATTTTCTTTAGACTTACTTCCCTCAAGAAAACTTTCTAGGAGATCCATCGTCGGGAAGAGTCCACATATTTATATTTTTTTATAAAAATTATTCAATAAAACTAACACAACTAAAATAGCATAGAAAGTCACCCTGAAAATCTCCTCACCCCACACTTAAAATTGTGCATTGTCTCCAATGAACACCCATACCTACAAAAGGGTAAAAGAAACTCCCTGGTAGGCCAAAGGCCGAAGCATTAGCATCTCATGGGGTACTCAGACTTCTCCCAGGCCTGGTCCTTCGGGCGGGTACCTCACACTTAGTTCCAACCATTTGGTTTGCTACAACATCCTTCCAATGCTTTTGCATTCCATGCTCTTAAAAAATTAAAAATCGACACTACAAGAATAATACAGTAAAAAAACTAAAATAAAAATATAAAAATAAAAAGCTGGGTTGCCTCCAAACAAGCGCTTGATTTAACGCCGCGGCACGACGCGAATCACTTTTTGCCTCCACTTTGAACTTATGAATTTTACCCCCAATTTGGCTTCAAGTTTTCGGTTGTGCTCCAGAGGTGGTGGAACAAATCTAATTGGCCCGAGCAACCATTGTACTATTTTACACTCCTTGGCCTTTAGATGAGTTATGTAGTCCTGGCTTTCTAGCAAAAACAATTCCAGAATGTAGGCATCACGTTCCTCCTTCCTTGACTCCTCAAGTGGCTTGGATGACTCTACTTTCATATCATCATCCAAACACAATGTGGAAAAAAATGCTTGGAGTGTGTACCAATGCGCTCAACTACATAAACTTTAGGATTGTCAACATCCTCAACACTAATAACACTAGAGTCAACTAAATATGTATCATCAATGTCATTGGTTAACTCTAGTATTTCATCTACAACATTGACATCCTCAAAATCTAGTTTGATTGATTGTTTGTGCTCTACTCTGGCCGTCTCCACTAGAACATCCTCATATTTTTTTTAACTCCTCAATCTTGGCTGGAGGAGTTTTTCTTCCCTCTAAGTGCAAAGGCTCAAATTCGAGCTCCCTTTTCCAAAAACTTTGGCCTTCAAGAGCAAGTACCCACTCTGCCAAGTCTTCTCCATTAGCTTCATATAGGTTCATGAGACTAGCTGATAGAGGATCCTCAATGTTCGACCCCGAAAATAGCCCCTTGTTCTGCAACAAGTGCAACATGTTGTTCGTGATCTGAAAAGATTCAGCCTGTATTTGTGGGACTACTATTGTCGTGGCCAAATTCTCCGCTGTGGGTTGTGCCCAGTCATATAAAGGAAGAACCAAGTTAGCAAACGTTAAAATTCCAATGTATAGATTGAAAGTGAAGGAAATTGACTACAGTTAAAAATTTTGTATTTCTTCCAACTCTAATTGATAACATCGTTAAGTACCCGGCAACGGTGCCAAAATTTGATCACGCTCAATTGTGTCTTATAAAAAGACTAAACGGGCGTTGCAAATATAATCTGAGTATTTAGCCCAGAGTCGAATCCCACAGGGAATTAACCTATCAATTATTGTTGTTAGACTACTCGATTCTCAATAATCAATTTCCCAAAGGTTATGAATATCACTTTTCGGTATTTTTACTACTACAACTGAATGAAATTAAATAAACTAAAAAACAACTAATATTGAGGTGTAAGCAGATGCAATAAGGATATAAGGTTATGGTTTCCCCCGTTAATGGAATCTCTTCTTGTCTCCAATGGCAAAAGTCCCTCAAATTTGTGTTTTTGGGTCTATTTATATGTTTTGGGACAAGCCCTAAACGTGTAGGTTACTTCTAGTCAAACCGGGAAACACTTAAAGCCTTTAAAACTTGGATTGGGCCTGATCTTGGGCCTGATCTTGGGCCTGGCATTACATGGAAAACGCCTGGAAAACCCCAGGTTAAACCTGCCTTTACATAGAAAACGCCTGGCTAAGGCCAGGGTCAACCTGACTTTAGATGGAAAACGCCTGGCTAAGGCCAGGGTCAACCTGGCTTTAGATGGAAAACGCCTGGCTAAGGCCAAGGTCAGCCTGACTTTAGATGGAAAACGCCTGGCTAAGGCCAGGGTCACTCCTTTTGATTCTTGAGAACATTTTCGACGTTTATGCATCCATTTAGCTCGGCTTCCATCTCCAATTCACCTACACATGAAATAGACTCCATTATTCTCAAACGAGGAGTATTTTTACCATTAAAGCACATAAAATGTAAGGCACATAATGCGTTAAACCATGAATTATAGCCACACATCAAAGACCATTGAGCATAATAGACTTTTCAGCTCTATTGTCTGTGATCTCGATGTCAGCCTCCGATCTGTTAGATCCGTGCGGGAAAATCTTCCTGCCGAGGTTGACCACATAAAGAAGAACTCAAGCGTAGAGCAGGTTCCCTCGTTGTTGAAAAAACATATGCTATGTACAATATGAAGAAAAATACCTTGGAAGAGGCTAAAGCGGGTGTCATTGACTTTGATGCCGAAATCGCTTAAGCTTGTGAGATGGAGTCAATTGTTAAAAGGGGTCTTCCATCCAGGCCTGATGCTACCGATTCTTCTGGTTCTGATTCTGAATTCTCAGGAACTGAAGAGGAACCGGAAGGTGACGATGCTGAAGGTCAAAATAACGAAGGCCAAGGTATCGAACCGGTGACAGGTCTACCCACTTCTTCTTGGGTTGCAGACGCTTCTCTTCCTCCAGGTTCCGGAGATGCAGGAACTTATTTTTGATTTCCTTTTCCATCTTTTTTACTTGTGCCGTTTGGCAAATTCATTGTAAATAAAAACACTTTTTTCGCTCAAGTATCGAATAAGTTTTCCTTTTTGCGTACTTTCGTTAAAAACACTTGTGCAAGTTTGATCTTTGCGTCCTTTTTTCGTACAAGTGTTTGCACAAGTTTTACTATTTGTGACTGACCATGTAGGAATTTGGGTGTATTTTCCCCCGAAAGCGCCTGGATTTTGTGCACATGTTCTTCCGAAATCAACCCTTTATCGTGAGGGTTTTCATAAGAGAGGGCCCTCTTATGTTTGAGGTGCTCTTAAAGAGGACGTCTCTTGTTCATTATGGCACTAGCATTTGAAGTACTTGTTTAACTTTCAAATGACTAAATCAATTCATCGTTCATACAAGAAACAAGATAAAAATAAAAAAACTTTACTTTGTTCCTTCCATTTTCAAAAGTACATAAGCATTCGTTCTGCTGAAAAGAAATTTCCATTCCTTATGACTAACTTGTTTCTACGGGGCTGGCCGCACAGTCCATGGTCCCGATGATATAACTATGCTTTCGGGTTTCTTATTCCAATCAAAGCGGTAGTCGTTGTTGCTGTATCCTTCATTCCCCTTAGTGTTCGAATGCGAAGAATGCATATTTGAACACTAGATGTTTTACACCTTCGAGGATTACACTAATGAATTGCTAGATAATCTTCAGTTCGGTAAAAAACTTTACTTCCCCTTAGGAATTTATGCTATCAAGCCAAAGGTAATATAACAATCCCCTAGTGGCTTGCAGTTATGAACAATTGGGTAATCTTTGTTTGATAGCAAACTTAACTTCGAGCAAAACACTATCTAACCATTCTGGAGTGGTTCTTCGCTTGTGTGCCTTGTCACTAAAAGGTCTTATTGTTGCTCTTGAAACTTCCTTCATAGTATGGTTTCTATTGCTGCATCATCAAAAACCTTTCCAGAAAAACCCAATTGGTACAAAAACTGGACGAAGGGAAAAGGGGTGCAGCACATACTTTCAGTACATGTGATTTTCATCGGCAATAATATCTCTTGAGTTGTGCCACGTTCCAATTGCTTGGCACTTTTTCTCCATCCTGATTCTCCAAATCGTATGATCCTTTCCCGGTGCTAGCTGAAACCCGGTAAGGGCCTTCCCATACTGGACCTAGCTTCCCTGCATTGAATTCTCGGGTGCTTTGAGTAACTTTTCTTAAAACCAAGTCTCCCATATTGAAATAACAGAGGTTGGCTCTTCGATTGTAATATCTTTTGATTCTCTATTTTTGAGTTGTAATCCTTATATGCGTCAAGTCCCTGCGTTCATCAAGCAATTCCAAATTTCCCAATATTGCTTCATTGTTTGTTTTTCATTTTCCCGGAGTCTCAAGGTAGGCTCCCCTACTTCCACTAGGATCAAGGCTTCTGCTCCGTGTCGCGCCCCTTTTTCTCGCGAAATCGGGTTTCGACGTGTGACAACTCTTTTAAGAGGTATTAAAAGAGGAGAGTCGTCACCTAACATTTTTAAGGTGCTTTAGGGTACCTATTTGTAAATGAATCAGGTTTAAATAATTTGCATCACAAAATATCGTGTAAGGGCTCGAAATTACCTCAAAGAGAAGGTGTTAGGCACTCTTCGAGGTCCACAACTGTGGGTCCCGGCCGAACTTGAAGTCGGATAGGAAAAAATAGAGAGCAAGAAGTTTGAGAATTTTTATTAGAAAAGACTTTGAATAAATAAATAGAAACACTTGATTCAGAATAAAAGGGAAATAAGATGGAGGGGGTGTTCTAAGTTTTTTAGCCTAAAGGATCACCCCCTGAAACATAAATAATACTTCGTAACTCCCTCGGTATGGGGTGTTACTCATATTATTCAGCAGGCACAGACAATCATCTCCTGCTACCCGATTACTATCTTTAAGTTGTTACCTAAAGCGCACTAGTTCAATTATAAGTTGTATCTTATGCGTGCACTACCCGTCTCATACCTATGGTCTAGGAGGCATTTGACCTCTATTTTTGGTGGTTCTAGACGTTACTTAGGTTGCTCAAAAAATGTCAAAACTAGGCGACACACAAAACACATTGGACTTCACATATAGGCAATTAAAGGCTCAAGTTAGCCTCCACACTTAAACAACAAATGCACGCGAAAATAAGTTTTCATGTTAGGCAGTTCAAGATTAAGGAACTTAAATCCCTATAGACATGATTTCTATGTAATAAGGCATCAAGGCATGCAAGCAGTTTTAGGAACCAATGTTATTCATGGACAGGATTGCATAAATCGTTACACACTAATTATTGAGAAGACAAATTCCCAATTATTAGTCCTGTAGATGTTGTGCCTAGGTGATTTTCAATAAAGAGAATGAAATCTATCGAGAGAAATCCAGAATTACATGCTTTTGATAATGGCCTAAGTGAGTGATGAACAATGTTAAAAGGGGTGCATTACCAGTTATTAAGGCGAACAGTGGCATCCTATAGGCAGAATTTCTAGCGATTAGCACTTGGGAACCTGATTTTATTGTTAAACCTTATAGGCAGGTTTTCTAGGTGACCAATGCGATGTAGTAACAAATGAAATGATTAGAGTCCTATAGGCATGATCTCTAGTGAATATGCTGCAACAATGCAAATTAAAGAAAAGTTCAATGATATTTGTTTCCTATGGGCAGGTTTTCTAACAACATGTAGCAACAAAGATATGGAAGCATTTGAACTCATGCTTTTCTAATAGACAAGTAGTGCAAATGAGTACTTTTCCTAATGGCATGATTTCTACAGGGTGCATAGAGAAGGAACGACATAAAGCAAGTGCATCATTCAATCCTATAGACATGTTATCTACCCATCGCATATTAATATCAAAAACTACCGCATCCCCTTTTTACTAACAACCCCAATCATTTATACAAAGACATTATTACAGGCCCAATTATTGAGTAAAGTAACAATATTACATAGCAGTAGACATGCCTATAATAGGACAAATAAAATAACTAAATACCCAACCTTACTAGTGTTGCTAGCCATTTTTTTCCAAAATATTTTTAACATCGCATGTATACCCTCAAAATCATACATTAGTAGCAATTAGTATTTTTCGTAATTTTTTATATTTTATTTAATTTGTACAATATTTCCAATAAATAACTACAAAATTGCATCACAAATGATTTCAAAGGCATTTCTTGATTTTATTTATTATTTATGGTCCTAATAAGATCAAATTATTTTATAATTAGCCAAATTGGCATCTTCTGGCTATAATTGCAATAACTTTGCAATTATAGCCTAAGCTTGTAATTTTATACTATTTTTTACAAGAAATTAGCATTTTATATTTTTAGATATCAAATAATCATTTTAAGTTATTTCCATGCATATGATTCATTTCTATAATTAATACTTATTTTATAAAATTATTTTAATTAAACTATCTGGGTATTTAACAAATAGCTTATGCCTATTTAAATTTTAGCCTAAATTGATTAATCACTCCATATTAAACCAGTCCAAAAACTCCTGAATAAGCTAGCCCAATATCCATGCCCAATCCATTGATCTACCTGACCCAAATTCTGTTTTAATCTGGGCCGTCGATAATTTTGATCAACAGACCAAATCCGTTCTTTCCTAAATTAACCTAAGATTGTTGTCACGACCATAAATTTATAAAGGCCGTGATGGAGCCGGACCTCACGGTCAGGCAATTCAACACTTAATAATTAAAATCTTTATTATAATATTTTGAAATCATTCCTTTTTCATTTGCTTAAATAATAATTATCGAATTTCTACTATGTAAACAATAACATCTTTAGCAAGTTTAAATAGTAAATAAATCCCGTAATAAATCCCAGAACCCGGTGTCACAAGTGCATGAGCAAATTTTCGAAGAAATATACAGATACTACAATACTTGTTCGGAATACAAACTGGACAAGGAATTAAAAATGAAAATATATACAATATTATCTGAGGGAGACTCTGTCGGTTGCGGGTCGCCTCCGGATGTAGAAGCTCGGTTAAGTCTCCAAGTCAGCCACATTGCTATGAATGTACCTGTGCAATGATAATGCACAACAAATGTAGCATGAGTACGAAAACAACGTGTACTTAGTAAGTGTCACGACCCATAATCTTAATCCGGGTCGTGATGGCGCCCCACGACGGGGTTAGGCAAGCCAACACAAATTACACTAAGTGTTACCCTTCCCATCTAATTGAACAAGTCAACATTTACAAATTTTAAACAGTTAAACATGATGATAGCTTGACATGGAAATAAAGCATATGCATGCTTGTACAACCCAAACCCAAAATATACATACACTACGCGTGTGTGCCAGGAACTAGTGTCACGAGTGTCATGGGAAACTACTGAATATACAATGACCACAATATATACAGAGTCTCAGTCTGAATGAAATGGACAGAGAATATAACAAAAGAACTCCAGGGTGCTTCTAGGAAGTCGCCGGGAAAGCAACTCACCGTGAAGTATGACCACGCTATCAATATCTAGCACCGGCCTGATAATCAGACGTACCCGCCTCCGGACCTGTACAGTCAAGTACAGAAAAGAAAAGAAAGTGCAGCATGAGTACATATTAAATAAATATGTACCCAGTGAGTATCCCGCCTAAACTTGAAGAAGTAGTGACGAGAGGTCGACTCGATACTCACTAAGGTCTAGCAGTGATAACATATGATAGAATATAATGAAACACAGTAGGCATGTCAGGGAAATTAGCAACAAGTATATATATCAAAAGCAGAAATCCAAACAATTGCTGAACTAAACAATAAAGCACTTTCAAGGGTAAGACCACAGAACGAAACAATAATCACAAATTCTTAGATCCGCCGTAGGAAGGAACATAGGCACAAGCCTTAGAGGGACAAAATCGCACGATGAGGAATCAAGAAGGGAAGTACTCCTACAGCCATGTAGCCTCTCGAAGATAAGTACATACATCTCCGTACCGATCCGCAAGACTCTACTGGACTTGCTCATGACTCGTGAAACCTAAGGGAACCTAGAGCTCTGATACCACGTTGTCACGACCCAAAATCCATAAAGGTTGTGATGGCGCCGGACCCCACGGTCAGGCAAGCCAATACTTAATAATTAATGAAATTTTTATTATAATATTTTGAAATCATTCCTTCTTCATTTGCTTAAATAATAATTATTGAATTTCTACTAAGTAAACAATAACATCTTTAGCAAGTTTAAATAGTAAATAAATCCCGTAATAAATCCCAGAACCCGGTGTCACAAGTGCATGAGCACATTTTCTAAAAAATATACAGATACTAAAATACTTTTCCGGAATACAAAATGGACAAGGAATTAAAAATGAAAATAAATACAATATTATCTGAGGGAGACTCTGTCGGCTATGGGTCGCCTTCGGATGTAGCAACTCGCCTAAGTCTCTAAGTCAGCCACATTTCTATGAATGTACCTGTGCAATGAAAATGCACAGCAAATGTAGCATGAGTACGAAAACAATGTGTACTCAGTAAGTGTCCCGCCTAACCTCAGAGAGTTAGTGACGAGAGGTCGGATTTGACACTTGCTAGAGGTCAATTTAGTATAATCAAGTGAGACACCAAGCATGAATATCATAGGCAATTTAATAAAATCAGAGATAAGAAATATCAACTTCTTTTACATTTAACTCTTTAAATCTTCGTCATTTCAGTTGACAATTTATAATCCACAGGCCAATAAGCAGGTAATAATTACAGAAAGTACGCAACAATTATCATGCGCAAGAAATGCCGAGGGTCGAACGGCGTGGACCAACAATAATAAAATGTGCACTGCCGAATGGTCGAGCGACTCGAACCATAGATGCATCTATTTTTCCCCGTTCGCGACTCGATCATGCGACACGGTCATACATAAATAATAAGGTTATCCTGCTCGTGAATCATACATACGACCCAGGTACCCATAGATACACATATTCACACAAGAAAACCACATTTTTATCAGGAAATTAGCTATTCAAGAAACTGATAAAATTCTCTTTTAAATGAACATGAAAATAGTATTTAAAGCTTTTCTGGAGATTTATTTTCCAAATTCGATAGGGTTTCAAATGTTATAAATTTATCCGAAACACAATTATCCAAGGAAGAATCAATTCTCTTTCTAGATGATTAAGAAAAGTAAAATCTATCCTTCTTAGGTATTTAATTACTAATTTGATAGTATCACATGAAATTTCATTGACAAGATCACAAGTACAACAAGTAAAGCATGCTAGTGGGTCCTAGACTACTCGGACATAGCATATTAGTAGCTACGCACGGACTCTCGTCACCTCGTGCGTACATAGCCCCCGCAAATAGTAGCACATATTTAATTAATCCACCTATGGGGACAATTCCACCTCATAAAGTTAGAAAGGTAACTTACCTCGCTCCAAAGATTCATAACCGGCCTCCAAGCCCTTCCGACGACTCCAATTGATGAAAAATGCCCGAAACTAGTCAAATAACGGGCAAACCAATATAAATTTACTCTAATACTTGAAACAATTCAAATTATATAAGTTCCCAACTCCGCTCGAAAAGTTGACCAAAATGCCCTCGGGCCCACGTGCCCGAATTCTGAAATTTCTCGAAGATAAATTCTACCCATAGCTTTACTAACTCAAACATACAATTTGCTCTAATTATCATGCTCAAACTCATGGTAAAAGTCCAAAATTCCAAATTCTAGGTCTTCCCCAAAAATTCCAAATTTATACTAATTTTCCATGTCTAAATCCATGTAAGATCACATATTTAATTCAAAAATAGGAAGAAATCACTTACCTAGTGTTGCTTGGTGAAAATCCCTTCTTGAGCTCTCCAAAATCGTCCAAGCCAAATGAAAGAAATGAAAGAAATGGACCAAAACTAGTTTTTAAAACAATCTACCCAGGTGCTTCATCGAGTTGTACCTTGCACTGTGCAGGTTGTACATCCTATTACAATTTTACCCCGTTGTACACCTTCTATTAAAACGCCCATAACTCCTTGTAGAAATATCCAAATGACAAACAGTTTAAAGTTTTAGAAACTAGACTCGAAGATCTTTCATTTGATAGGTTTTAAACCATATAACTCTTTATATATTCCGAGATATGAGCTTCTAAAGTTGGCTCCATGCATAAGAAAATTCTGTCAAAACTGCTTCACCAGCCATCTTCAATCGATCATAACTTTCTGATCAAATGTCCAAATCATGAATGGTTTAACTTTCTGGAAACTAGAATGCAAGGGCTACAACTTTTGTGTTTGAAAATATTTAGATTCCTTATAGATTTTGATATATACGCTTCCAAAATTAGCTCTTCGATGCATCAGTTGCTGTCCAAAACAGATTTGCAACACAAATTTCCAGCAACTATTTTGGCCCGAAATCCATTCCGTTAACCTTCCGAAATCCACCCGAGGCCCTCGGGACCTTAACCAATTATACCAACATGTCCCAAAATATGATAAAAACTCGCTCGAGGCCTCATATCACATCAAACAACGTCGAAATCATGAATCGCACCCCAATTCAAGCTTAATGAACTTTAGAACTTGAAACTTCTACATTCGATGCCGAAACCTATCAAATCACGTACGATTGACCTCAAATTTTGCACGCAAGTCACATTCAACATTACGGACCCGCTCCAACTTTTGGAATCGCATTCCCACCCCAATATCAAAATTTCCACTTCCGGTCGGATTTCTCAAAAATCTTCAAATTTCTATCTTTAGCCAAATGACTTCAAAATAACCTACGGACATCCGAATTCACTTCCGATCGCGATCCCAACTCTAGAATCACCTTACAGAGCTATTCCCAAACTCAGAATCCCAAACGGATATCTATATCACTGAAATGCCTTTCAACCCAGACTTATGAAATTCCTTCTAAAATGCTAACTTCCACAATATATGCTGAAATGCTCCCAGGTTATCCAAAGCCCGATCCGAACATACGCCCAAGTCCGAAATCATCATACGAACCTGGTGGAACCTTCAAATCCTGGTTTCGTGGTCGTTTACTCAAAATTCCAATCTTAGTCAATTCTTCCAACATAAGGCTTATGAAATGAGAATTTTCTTTCCAATTTGACTCCGAACTTCCCGAAATTCAACTCCGACCATGCCTAAGAGTCATAATACCTGAAATGAAGCTACTCATGTCCTAAAACCGCCGAACGATGTGCTAGAGCTCAAAAACGATCGTTCGGGTCATTACAACCATACCTCACCCCCCCCCCCCCCCCCCCCCCCCCCCCCCCCTCTTTTC
>ML274780.1:19781-32724 GCA_005239495.1 Nicotiana undulata | reverse complement strand
CCCCCCCCCCCCCCCAAACCCTCATTCTCTCATTCTCTCCGCCGTCTCATTCTCTCTCAAGCTCTCTGCCTAACCATGGCTCCTTCTCGCCGGCTGCTCGCTCGCCGGTATTAATGGTGGTTCCACCACCACCCCTAGCCTCTATGGCTCCCTCTCCATGGCCGATTTCTTGCATCCCTGAGGTCCTCAAGGGACCAGTTGGCTGTTCACTCACACCTATGGCCGTCTCAGGCCACCTTGGCCCGTCTAAGCAAGATCGTCCTATTTTATTACTAAATTTATGGCTTCTAAGCCGAAATATCTCCATCTCTGGGTTATCTCTCTCAAAATCCTAATTTATCTCTTGACTCTTTAGATCTGTAACAGATTTGAGAGTATTATGAGTTATTCTACTGTTTTTCATGAGATTCCTTTTGATTTTTTTTAAAAACGTCTCTTTGTCTTCATAACTAGGGTTTCTTAACCCCTTTTTCAAAATGACTTTTCCTCTGATTTTAAGTGTTATTCTATAATCTTTATTATGTTTAAATGGTTTATTTAGGTTTTCCCTTTGATCTGATTAACTATGTTAAATACCCTAATTCTTTTGGTTTTAATCCTGGGTTTTGAGACTGTCTTTGCTCATTTGTCCGTTTGATTTGTATGTATGCCTGTTTCTCATGAACATGCCCTGATTTTCTGTGATTTCTACCCTACTATGCTTATTAGAGTTTCTGATTTTGCTTCTCCCTGCCGATACTATGTTTATTTCGTTCATTTACAGAAGTTTGTAGTAACTTCCTTTAATCAGTACTATTTTGTTTGAATCCCTAATTTCCTGTGATTGATACCCTTTCTGATTTCCAACCCTTAAATTATTTTATTCTCTTATCTTATTATGTGGTTGGATATACTGTTAATTGATTCTTAGGTTATTTTCTTAATTAGAATCTCATGTACCCGGCCTTAATTACCTGTTCTATACTTACTGGTTTGAATTATTTCCTTATTAGTTATATCCCAGCTACATATAATCTCTTTCCTTATTTGTTACCTATCTTTTTACCGTTTGAAATTATCTCCCTTAATTAAGGGAGTACTTGCACTGATTTCAAACTACTATATATATGGCTCTCTTTTCAGTCTTCAAACGGGACGAGTGGACATTAGTTCAAACTCTCTCTCACACTAAAAGATTTTCTGCTTTCTCTCTCTTTCTTGCTACTTGCTACTTGCTACTTGCCACTGCTACTATATTAGCCGGCTGCAAGCCAAGGCTAATTATTGTACTCTCTTGTTCTTCACTTTGTGTTTACTCTCCTTACTGGTATGTTCTGATTTTGAATTCAAGTCCTCAAACCAATGTGTTTCCCACTGCTTCAGTTTATCATATTCCTAATTTGTTTCTATCTATGGTTTTGCTGTTCAACATGTAGTTGGCATGTTTGCATTATTGCTTCATCTAGCATGTTAGTTATGTCCTACCCCTCTTAGGATCATTATACTTATGAATAAGTTACTCCCTTTGTGGTGTGTTTCAAACTGACTATGTTCTGTCTATGCATGTTTGAATGTTCAACTGATTGATTCCTCTAGTTTCTGGTACAAACCTATTTTTGTAAGCAATTTTTTATTCAGAATTGTTTTGATTATATGCTCAATTCTGTTCGATACCACTATGTCTTCTATTGTTTGTTCTGAAATTCATAATCCTATACTATGTTTACACCATTAGTTTTCCCCAACCCCACTAGCTCCCTAAGCACTTCTGACTCTATGCAACCATTAGCAATTCTGAAACCTATGACCTATTGACTTGAAACTTCTATACTGTTGTCTGTTATGTGTTAAATATACTTGTTCTACTTGTCCCTAATCCCCAATGACCCCTGTGTGAATGATTGAGTGGTGTTGAACCTGTTTGACTCTGTGTTTGATCTGTTGTTTGTTTGGTTAAAAAACTCTTGTCAAAAATTGTGTTTTACTAAACAACTCTCCTATTTTACAAAACTATTTCAATTGAGTCTATTTCAAATACTCTTTTCCTATCAAACCTTCTCAAAACTATGTCAAGCACTCTCACTCTACTCTTAGGTCCTTAAGTCTTGCCCCTCCAGACACACTGCCTTGGGATCCCTATGAGATCCCTCTGAACTCTGATGCACTGGGGATGGCTCTTCCACACTACACTTACTCAGTTCTGGCTATGAAATCTAGGTGTGAGCACTGCCCGAAATCCCTTGAGGTCCTTAGGGAACTCTGACACACCCATACATGAGGAAGGCTATGAAATACTTGGGCATTTGAGGCTATGAGAATCTGGGCCTACTTCAGGATCCCTATAGTGTAACTACTTCTTTTCCTTTATCTACTTATGTAATTTATTTAGCTGGTCTGTAATAATTATTTGTAAACGAATATTAGGGATTGTTAGTGAAATGGGGAGGGTAGCTATATATTTCTATCAATATCATTGGGGTAGAAAGCATGTTATAGGATTTACCTTATTTATACTTGCATTAGAATCTTGCTTTAGGACCAATACATTCAAATCATGTCATGCACTAGATATCATGTTCTTAGGTTTCATGTATACTACTTCAACATCTCATTTTACACTAATACATGTTTATGATCCTCACTTAGAAATCCTGCTCTTAGGTTAATAAACAACATTAACATAAAAGCTGTTACTCTTGTGCATTCAAAATCATGTCTTAACAATTCTGTAACTCTTTTGTGCATTTAGAAATAATGTATAGGCACTCTGTTTACATTTGCTTAGCCACACATAGTTAAACTACTGATTCATAAAAGAGGTATAAAACAACTTCAATTTGATTACCATGTTTTAATAAAACTAGTGATAATCCCTGTATTCTCAGACTTACAACACCTAGAACAACATGCTTTTAGGCAAAAACAACTCCTGAACTGTTAATGATTTTCAACTATTGTGCATGATCCCGCCTAGACAAGCCTTAGGTAATCAATCTTTGTAAAACTGGAGAACTATTTTCGTTTGTGTTTACTGCTTAACGACTTACAAGTTTAAAATCAGTAGGCAAACTGATTAGGACCCTACTGTCGAGTTTATAAAAACAAAGTTGTATATTTCTGTGCATCGACATTCACTTAGATATCCTGTTTAGGTCTTTTCTCAAATAAAAACTGTTCTTGTTTGTGTTTGAGACGTGCTGCTTATGTGCATTATATGTGGAGGTAAACCTGGGCCTCTTAACTGTTTCTTTCTGTATTTATCTGTTAAGTCCTACTTGTTCTTACCTGTCGCCTAGAATTTTCTCCTTTTAAAAACCACAGGGGGTCTGTCTAGAACTGCCTATGCTTAGAGGTCCTAAAATTACTCCAGGACCATTAAGAAGGGAAGGGTAACGACACACTTAGAGTTCGTTAAATAAACTTTCTTAATAACCGCTAAGGGGTGGGGTAATGGGTAGACACGGATATGATGACCAGTGCGCTAATGCTGCGTATAGCCCCTCATTGAGGAGTGATTACCAGGCATTGCATTGATGTGATCCTATAGGACAAACAACTTAGGACTCCCTTATCCCTTACATATTGTGCTTAGATTGTAAATCCTTTTTAAAACCTTATACATGTGTTTAGACTTTAAATCTTTTTAAAAACCTTATCACATTTGTGTGCTTAGACTGCGAATCATTTCAAACCTTTAGTTTTTTACATGTATATACTTTGACTGCCTATTGCTACTTGTTTAAATTCACAAAGCTTGTTTGGCTGGGAACCACCATTGTGGACTTTGAGGGGTGCCTAACACCTTCCCCTTGAAGTAATTTCAAGCACTTACCCAATCTCTGGTTATTCAATCTGTGTTCTAAATGACCCTTAGTAGGTGCCCTAACGCACCTTAATTCGTTAGGTGGAGACTCTTCAATTTCTTATATGTCCCTTTCCCAAAAGGAAACGAGTTGTCCCAAATAATGTTGAAAACCCTGACTGATCCGAAAGGAGAGGAAAAAGGGCGGCGCGACAACTGGGCCTTCATTACTTATGACATAGCATACTTAGGACTTCAATAAAGAACCACACGATCACAGTTACATAGAGGAGTTCAGACCCCTTTTCAATGAGCCATAGCAACAAGTGTTGCACCACTTGAAGCAAAAATGTAAGTATACAGTTCATGACAGGGAAATAGAGTAGTAGGGACAATTTTGGAGGTTGAGGGAATGACTAGGACGAAGCCCTAGTGTGTTAGAGTTCACAAGGGCCTCAATTGGACCCCGAGCAGTGCTCACACTAGGGAGGCCAACAACAGAACCTAGATAGCCTTGGATTTCAGTCGGTTAGGAATAGGAATTCAGAATATCAGAGTAACAAGTAAGAGAGTAGATAGAGATCACTGAATTGAGCATACAACACAACTGGTCAAGCAAACCAGTAGGTTCAGCAAGGTACACATAACAAAGTACCACATATACAACCAACATAGGAATTAGGAGAAGAAACAGGTTTGCAGACATACATAGGTTGCATGAAGTTGAACTAGTGAAAACTTGAAGGTCTAAATTAAGTTAAGTCTAACCTAATACTATATTAATCAGTACTTAGACATGATGAGGGGATACATATTGTGATAATCATAGAAAGAATAGGGTAGCAATTGAACCAATGCATACTGGAGAACACATTAGCATAGGAGTAAAATCATAATTAATAGAAAAACAAAGTGCTTGTCTTTTTAGAAAATCAGGACAACATGAAACAAGTTTGGGGCAAACTTTATAGTAGCATTTCACAGAGTTAGGGCTAATACACAAAGAACCATCCAGTATACACAGGACTTAGAACTAAAATGTTCATTCAAGTGAGGGGGTTTCCATAGGGTTAGGGTAGAATCCAAATACAGTATGCAGAAATTTATAACTTAATAACATATAATCACAGTAGTCAGGCTCATGTTAACATGGACCTTCATTGAATATTCAAAAATAAACATGCTCAGATGCTAAATGGTACAAAATCCATTTGACAAGACAAGAAATCTCAGAGGGAAAATCATAATACTAGCACAACACAAACAGTAGGTTACTCATGCATTTAATTAACATAGAGTGGCATCAAAATGTTGAACATTATCATAGTTAAATCATGCTCATGCAAGTTCAAATACATATGCAAAAAGAAGGAAAGAAATTGAACATTGAAAAAGTTTAAACACTAACCAGTAGCAGAATCAAAAGAGTAAAGAGTGTAGTAGCAGAACCCCAAATCCCCGATGCTTTAGAGTTCACAAGAGCCTCGATAAGGGCTCAGATAGGAAACACGATAAAATTAAACATAAAATAAGGAAAATATGCCAGAATAATCAATTTAGGGCAAATGATACATAGAATAGGAATTTCAGTAAATTAAATAGAGAATAAGAAAAAATAACATGCGATAATCAAATATAAAATAAGGGAATACTATAGAATGAACACAGAATAAGGAAAATATCATACGAAAATCAATTGGATTCAGTCTTAGGGCAAATAAAAAATAAAAAATAGGGAAATACAGTGGGTTAAACAAAAATAAGGAAAATATCGGGAAGAATATAAATCGAAAATCAGTAAAGAATAAGGGAAAATCTCAAACCCTAGTTGGACAGAAATCAAAGAATTGACCAAAGATCTTGATGAATTGGCCTTATATCACTTTGTCATGAATGTATATAGACATAATACCATGTAAATATTAAAGATTTAAGACGATTGCACACAACTCAGAGCCTAGTACCTGCCAAAAATGGGCAAGTACTAGGTAATACCAAAATTGTGTAAGTAACAAGGTGACAAAGCATATATGGAAAGGAAATCATGGAGGATTTCCATATTAAGGTCGGAATCGGAGGAAGATTGGGATATCGCGGCTAGGGTTTTCTTAGAGAAGATCAGAGTAGAGAGGATCCTGAGGCGTCTGGCAAAAGGGGAATGGGGATTAGGGTTACGGGTTAGGTAATTAAAAAAGGTCGGTTGATCTCTAAGATCAACGACCAAGATTTTAAAAGAACTTAGGAGGGTTAATTAGCAGGTATGGATAGCGGGCTGCTGGTGTTGGGCTTGTGGTAATTGGGCTGAGGTCTGGGTAGTTTTAGGTCCGAAAATAGATAAGAAATTAGGCTATTATATAAATACCTCAAAAATTATCAAAATAATTTATAAAAAATGCTTAATAAATGAATGTAAATATTATTTATGCACAAAAATACTTAAAATAATAACCTTGTATTATAAAAATATAGATTTTTTATTTGACATAAATAATATAGAATAATGAGCCTTTATGTACGAATATAGGCCATTATTGCAAAATTAGATAAATAGCTTGAAAAATGCTAATGTAATTATATGGAATGAAATAAAATATTTGAAACATGTATTATAGGTGAAAAGTAATTATTTTAGGTAATTAAGTCATCACAAAAATAATTTAAAGGATAATTACTAGATATTTATATATAATTAAAATACAAGAAAATTAATTTAAAGCTCTAAAAATTATAGAAATTTTTTGTATAGGTCTGTGAACTAAATAATGATGCAAATATGCTATTTTGAAAGTATGTATGTATTTGAAAAATATCAGGGAAAAATTGGGTATCTACAATTGCCCCACTTTACCCGGGATTGATGAAAGAGTTGTCGGGTAAAGAAAGATGACTGATTTTGACCGAATTGAATGAGGGATAATATGATTTTAAAAAATGGGGGCCGAACCCTGGTTCCTGAGTTGCCTACATATCCCTGGTGTTACGGGAATCGGGTCGTGTGTAGTTCTGGATCCATCGGCGAACTGAACCGATGGAATTGTTATAGGAATAATTGTACGTTTCGGAAAAGGGTTCTTTTGGGTAGAACAATATCAGATGAATTTACGCAAATTCATGAATGTGAATCTAAAAAGTTATGGATGTATCTCAAAATGAGTATATGAACGGTTATCAAGTAAAAGTGGGTAACTGATGGTGGTTGGTTGCATTTGAAATAATTGCAGGACATGAACGTTGAACGGAAATCGGGGAAGAAGATTGCTCCCGTTAGGAGAATGATTACTTCCTGGCTTACCTGCAAAACTTAAAACACGATGCATGCAAGTATATATGGATTATTGCGAGAATTTAAACATGATTCAAATTCCCTTTGGACTATGAAAGTTGTTTTTGGATGGTGAGGATGATGTCATTAGACCATGACGTCCTGAGCCATGAATCATGTGATAAGGGATTCGCAAGCCATGAAATGATGTCCTTAGGCCATGAAAATGGTGCCTCTGAACCATGACACCTATAAATAATGACGTGCAGTATTGAGAGATCCTCGGGCCATGGAATGGTGTCGTCCGACTTTGAGGATGATGCCTTCGGACTATAACGCTTTTGGAAAAAATGGCGATGTTTCAGCCCATGAGATGCAAAGATATGATGCTCGGTCGTGTGCAAAGTAAAACAAGACAGAGCTTAGTCTTGTGTAAGATTGGGGCAGGGCTTAGCCCCGGGTGAATAGGAGATAGTGCTAGGTTTTAAATAGCATGATGGAGATAGCATTTGGTTTTATGCAAGGACAAGGCAATGCTTAGCCTTAGGAAATTGAAGGGGAAGTGCTTAGCCTCATGCAAGAAGAGAAGACAGTGCTTGGTCTCGATGCAAGGAAAGGTCGAGCTTAGCCTTATGCAACTAGGGAGGAAATGCTTAGCCTCATACAAGAAGAGAAGAAAGTGCTTAGCCTTGATGCAAGGAAAGGCAGTGCTTAGCCTTATGCAGTTGAGGAGGCAAGGCTTAGCCTCATGCAAATAGGAGACAATGCTTAGTCTAATGCAAGAAGAGTAGACAGTGCTTAATATCATGCAAGGAAATGCCGAGCTTAGCCTTATGCAATTGAGGAGGCACGGCTTAGCCTCATGCAAATAGGAGACAGTGCTTAGTCTCATGCAAAGGAAGGCGGTGCTTAGTCTCATGCAAGTAAAGGCCGAGCTTAGCCTTATAGGGAGGCAATCATTAGCCTCATGCAAGAAGAGGAGACGGTGCTTAGTCTCATGCAAGGAAAGTCGGAGCTTAGCCTTATACAATTAGAGAGGCAATGCTTAACCTCATGCAAGGAGAGGATACGGTGCTTAGTCTCATGCAAGGAAAGGCAAAGCTTAGCCTCATGCAAGGAGAGGAGACAGTGCTTAGTCTCATTCAAGGAGATGAGACAGTGTTTAGTCTCATGCAAGGAAAGGCAAAGCTTAGCCTTATGCAATTAGGGAGGCAATGCTTAGTCTCATGAAATGAAAACGATGAGCGATAGTAAAGTATTTCTTAGTTGGAGGTTCTTGTGATAGATAATTTGTTATCTTGAAGGTAGTGAACTGATGTGTCTGCAGATATTACCTTACTATGCATGAATCCAAAGAAAAATTATGAGCTTTGTGGGGGAAGGTTGGTTGACGCTTTTGTCTTATGCTTTTCTTGTGCTCTTGTCTTGAGATCCCGTTTTGAGTTACCCTGGGCAGCTTCCGGCGGTTTATAAAAATAAAGTTTTTGAGAAAATATGTGTGTATTTGATGAATGTAGTTATATTTAAATATAGTAGTATGCAATATCAAGTAAGCTAGATGAACCAATGACCGTGACATATTTTAGAGACATTGCGACCTCCTTGCTTTAGAATTTTGAAGGTCCTCCTCAAAATTCTGCCCCAGTTTCTGACCATGGTAAAATGAAGATTTTATTGAGATGTGGCTGAAACCACAGGACTGCCTACGTATCCCCTCTTAAATGGGAATCAGGTCAAGCGTAGTTCAGTTACATCAGATGAAGAATTGTAAACAATCTAAACATAGTATCTTTTGACTGTGTAAGAGTTGATAGGTTTTGGCCAAACTTCTCCATCCATTTCTGCAAGTATGGGCACTCCTCATGTTAGTACTCTATGAACCATGTAGGGTCCTTTCCAATTGGGTGAAAAATCCCATTTGTATTCACCTTGATGTGGGAAGATCCGCTTTAGCACCAGCTGGCCCGATGTGAATTGTCAAGGCTTGACCCTTTTGTTGAAAGCTCTGGACATTCTGTTCTGGTAAAGCTGACTATGGCATACCGCATTCATTCTTTTTCGTCAATGAGAGCCAATTTTTCATAACGACTTTGTATCTATTTCGCGTCACTGAGTTCGGCCTTTTGTATGATTCTTAAAGAAGGAATTTTTACTTCGGCGGGAATAACAGCTTCAGTACCGTAGACCATCAAATAAGGGGTTGCCCCGGTTGATGTGCGAACTGTGGTACGATATCTAAGTAGAGAAAATGGTAATTTCTCGTGCCATTGTTTGTGATTATATACCATCTTCCTCAATATCTTCCTGATGTTCTTGTTGGCGGCTTCCACAACTCTACTCATTTGCGGCTTGTATGATGTGGAATTCTTATGCTTAATATTTAAGGTTTCACACATGGATCTCATTAAGTCATTGTTAAGGTTGGCGGAGTTGTCGATGATGATTGATTCTAGTACCCCAAACCGACAAAAAATACGATCCCTAACAAAATCTGCGACGACATTCTTGGTTACAACCTTGTAAGATGAGGCTTCAACCCATTTTGTGAAATAGTCTATGGCCACTAGAATGAATCTGTGCCCATTTGAAGCGGCGGGTTCGATTATACCGATGACATCCATCCCCCAATCGGAGAAAGGCCATGGTGCACTTATTGCATTGAGTTCATTGGGTGACCCTCGTATCATATCTGCATGTACTTGGCATTGGTGACACCTTTGGACATACCTGATGCAGTCTGTTTCCATAATCATCAAAAAGTATCCTGCTCTTAATATCTTCTTAAATAAAACAAAGACATTCATGTGTGGTCTGCAAGTTCTGACATGTATCTCTTCGAGCAATTTGGATGCTTCTTTGGCGTCGACACACCGTAATAATCCCATATCTGGAGTCCTTATGTACAAAATTCCTCCACTTTGGAAGAAATGGTTGGATAATCTTTGGAGTGTGTGTTTCTGAGTATGATTTGCGTGCTTCGGGTACTTTCCTTTTGCCAAGTATTCTTTGATGTCATGGAACCACAGATTCCCATCAGTTTCTTCTTCAACACGAGCACAATAAGCTGGCTGATTATGGATCCCTACTAGAATAGGATGAATGAAATTCTTGTCTAGATGTTTTATCAAGGAAGATAGAGTGCCCAACACATATGCGAACTCATTATGGATTCTCGGAACATGTTTGAACTCTATCTTTGTGAATCTCTTCATCAATTCTTGTACATGTTACAAATACGACAATATTTTGGTACTCTTTGGAGCCCATTCTCCTAGAACCTGGTGTACCAAAAGGTCTGAATCGCCAATTACCAGCAATTCCTGAATGTTCATGTCAATGGCCAACATGAGCCCCAAGATGCAAGCCTCATATTTTGCCATATTGTTGGTACACGAAAATCTGAGTTTTGCGGATACCAGATAGTGTTGACCTGTCTCTGATACCAAAACTGCTCCAATACCTACTCCTTTGAAATTTGCAGCCCCATAGAAGAACATTATCCAACCATCGTACGTTTCGGTGATATCTTCTCCTACAAATGATACATCTTCATCAGGAAAATACGTTTTCAATGGTTCGTATTCTCCTCCTACAGGATTTTCTGCCAAATGATCTGCCAATGCCTGTCCCTTGACCGCTTTCTGAGTTACATAGATGATGTTGAACTCTCTTAATATTATCTGCCATTTTGCCAGCTTCCCCGTAGGCATGGGATTCTGAAAAATATATTTTAGAGGATCCATCCTTGATATGAGATATGTGGTGTAGGCATAGAAGTAGTGCCTCAACGTTTGAGCTATCCATGTCAGAGCACAGCAGGTGCGTTCCAGCAAAGAATACCGTGCTTCGTAGGGTGTGAACTTCTTACTCAAATAGTATATGGCATGTTCTTTCCTTGAAGTCTCATCGTGTTGTCCCAAGACACAACCAAAAGCCCCATCTAGTATAGACAAATAGAGTAGCAGAGGTCTCCCAGGTTCTGGAGGGACCAGGACTGGTGGTGTGGACAAATATTCCTTGATTTTTTCAAAGGCTTTCTGACATTCTTCAGTCCAACTTGTTGCGGCGTCCTTCTTTAACATCTTGAAAATTGTTTCACAGATCACAGTTGATTATGCTATGAAACGACTGATGTAATTGGGACGCCCTAAGAAACTCATCACATCTTTCTTGTTCTTTGGAGGTGGCAGGTCTTAGATAACCTTGACCTTTGACGGGTCTAACTCAATTCCTCGGCGGCTGACGATGAACCCTAGCAACTTTCCAGTAGGGACTCTAAAGGCACATTTTGCGGGATTCAATTTCAAATTATACCTTCGAAGTCGATCAAAGAATTTTCTCAAGTCCGCTATGTGATTTGTACCCTTCTTGGATTTGATGATGACGTCGTCCACGTACATTTCTATCTCTTTGTGTATCATGTCGTGGAAGATGGTTGTCATGGCCCTCATATAAGTTGCTCCAACATTCTTCATACCAAATGGCACCATTTTATAGCAATACACTCCCCATGCCGTAATAAAGTTTGTCTTTTCGGCATCCTCTTCATCCATCCAGATCTGATGATATCCCGCGAAGCAATCCACAAAATACTGGAGTTCATGCTTGGCACAGTTGCCAATCAGTATGTGTATATTGGGCAATGGGAAATCATCTTTGGGACTTGCTCTGTTTAAATCCCTATAGTCGACACATACTCTGACTTTCCCATCCTTTTTCAGAACTGGCACGATGTTAGCCAACCAAGTTGGATATTCAACCACTTCGAGAACCTTAGCTTTGATCTGCTTGGTGACTTCCTCTTTTGTTTTCAGACTCATATCTGGATTGAACTTTTTGAGCTTCTGCTTTACAGGTGGACACATGGGGTTGGTCGGTAGCTTATGAGCCACTATAGACGTGCTCAAACCGGTCATATCATGATAGGACCATGCAAAAATATCCTCGTACTCTTTCAAAAACCGGATGTATTCTTCTTTCTCTGAAGACGAGAGGTGAATGCTTGCACGAGTTTCCTTGACTGTTTCTGAGTCTCCCAAATTGACTATTTCAGTCTCATCCAGATTAGACTTAGGCTTATTTTCAAAATTTTCCACTTCCCTGACAATTTCCTCGGGTATTATATCTTCTTTCGGATCATCTGAATCACTATCTTTATGTTGCGTTCTCTCATTATATGTCACAGTTGTAGGTTCATTAGGGTAAGTAATAATAACTTTGTAGAGAGAAAATGTAACGGATAATAACAAAAACTAAAACAGTAATCCATTGATAAATATTAAAACGTTAAACAAATGTAGTTCATTGATCCGAACAATTAGTCAAAACGAAAACGTTTAAAACAAAATACTGAAAAATGTCTTAAATGCCTATAAAAAGTGCTTTCGAAATAAATGATGCTAATTGCCAGGCTACCCAGGAACTCGACGGGACCTTGATGGTGCAGCAGTCCAATTCCTGAGAACATCACCTTTCTCCATTGTCTGAATAATAAGGCCTTCCTCCTCCTCCTCCTCAATCGCATTGCAGTCCATGTCTTCATCCTCTAGAAACAGATTCCTTATGCCAGCTAAGGCTATAAAGTGGGCCGGGCCGCGAGCACATATGGGTAGTAGGCTTAAACGGGCACCAATCGTTTAAGACCGGGACCAGTTGGGTCTATGAGCTCATGTGGGCCGGTCCTCACGTTTGAGCCCGTGAGATCGGGACCGTTTGGGCCTGGGACCGGCTTCTAAGCGGGCCGGTTCAACCGGGCCCAACGACTAATTTTTTTTTTTTTTTAAAATTCTGGAAAAATTTCCATTAGTTGGAATGTTTAAATTCTAGCCGTTGGCCTGCAAAAATAGTCGTTTGGCACTTTGAAAAATAGCCATTTTACCCCCCCCCCCCCCCCCCTCTTT
>ML274780.1:6871-19626 GCA_005239495.1 Nicotiana undulata | reverse complement strand
CCCCCCCCATTCTTTCATTTTTCTCACAAAATCATCAATCTCTCTCAATCTCTTTCTAATTTTCTTCTATAATTGCTTACTTTATTGTTGCAATTTGTGAAAAATTGTCAAGTGGGTGAATTGAAGTATTCAAATCTTCAACGATATATAAATTTCAACAAGTTGTTCGTCAATTCGGTAAACTCGTTCCAACTCTTAAGTTTTAATATTATAGTATTATTTGTTTTACTTTGTATATTTATAATTAATATGACCTATTCTTTGAAAAATATCTTTGGTAAAGTAAGGGAAAATCCAAGATTGGTGAATCTAGTGGCCAAATTATTACTCCTCTACTTCCCCCGGCTCCTCGACCCAAACGTGTTACCCATCCTACCCCTGCTATTCTTGATAGCAATAACACTTTATTATAATTTACCGATAGTCAATTTTACCATGTGCACCAGGTGAACAATTAAACCATGAATATATGAATGTTATTTATGGTAATCCAACTATTGATGAAAATGACGAGAAAAATGATGATGAAAATATAGATTTCGATGAAATGCAACCGGATGACGATACACCCACTAGTCCTATTGTTGAAGTTAAACCAACTAATAATAATCCAAATGATGCCCCGTCTGACCCTCTTGTTACTACACCCATTTTTTCTAGACAACCTCCTAAACGGAGCGAAACATATCTTGTTTGGCCATTTTTTATTCAACTAAGAGAAAAAAATAAGGCTAAGTGTAAAACTTGTGGAGTAGAGTTGGCTTTTAAATTTGTTGGAGAATGGGGGTGGGGGGTATGGGAAGTTTGACTAGACACATAAAGAAACACCCTAGAGATAAAGCCAAATTTCTTCAAATGAAAGTTGTGGCCGAGGGGACAAGTGTACCTAGTCAGGTTGACCCTAGTACCGTGTCAAATCAATTTCAACTTGGAATTAACACTGTTACCGGTGGTATTTTATATTACAATTCAAGAAAAGATCGTGAAGAATTGGAAAAAATGGTTACTGTTATGTGCTTACCCTATAGTTTTTCTTCTAACCCTCACTTTGTGCATTTTATTAGAAGAGTTTTTAATCCTACTTATAAAGGATGGCCTCGCACAACTGTAAAAGAGCGATAATTATAAATATAAAGATGAATATGAACAATATTTGCGCTATTTATTTACTCATATAAATTGTCGTGTTGCTATTACTACTGATATTGGTAGAAGTGGTAATGACTGTGAATATCTTACTGTTACCAATCATTGGATTGATGAGGATTGGATAATGCAAAAGCACATTATTGCTTATAGAATAATTAATTCATGTCACACAGAGAAGTTTATTGCTAACACAGTTACAGATATTTGTAGATATTTTTGCATTAGAGATAAAATAATGTCATTTTCAATGGATAATGCTTTTAGTAACATGATATAGCCTTGCTTACCACTACACTAAATCCTGCATTTAGTAATATTTTCCATGTTAGATGTATTTGTCATATTTACCATTTAATCGTCGTTGATGGTATGAAAATTTTAAATGTTGAAATTGAAAAGGTTAAAATGGCTCTTAACTGGATTTTTTATTCAAACCGTAGAAGTAGACTTAGAGAATATTTTAAAAGATGCGTGAATTTGGCCTAAGAGAAAGAAAGGTTCCTAAATCTTGTCTAACTAGATGGAATTACATGTATGAAAGTTTAGTTATTGCATATGAATATAGAAACCCAATAAACTCAACGTTTAATGCTCGTGTAGCTGATGGTGATGAACACCTTACAAATCAGGATTGGGCTAATGTTAAAATGCTTGTAGAATTTTATATTGATACAAATGAATTATCTGGGCAATATTATCCTACTATTTCTAACTATTTAGTTTGTCTTGCAGAACTTGCTACCTTGTTTAATCAATTTTTAGAGGGTGGGGTAATTATGAACTTGATATTGATTCTATGAGAAAAAAATTTAAAAAATATTTTCCCCTATTCCTCCTATTTATGGTGTTGCTGCCTTGTTAAATCCTACTATGAAATTAGGAGGTCCTCAATTTTGGTAGGAAACTGTTTATAATGGTTTAGGACTTGAAGATGAGGAATTGTCTACACTTCCGGAATCAAAAGCCTCAATTAAAATAATTGCTCAAACTATTTATAGTGCTTATCAACTTGCCTTAGATCAAGCTAGACCAAATGTTCCAACTCCTACTTCTTCTAGTTCGCAATCATCTAAAAGAACTGCGGGAGTAAGAGCACTTAGTGCTTGGGCGGGGTTAAGGGGTTCCCAAGGTTCCACGGCTAGTGATTATCTACAACTAAATGAGCTTGAAGTTTATTTGTCGCAGGGACTTGAAGAAGTGAATCCCGATGACTCCTTTAATATTTTAGAATGGTAGAAGGACAAAGAAAAACACTTTCCGGTTCTTTCAAGGATGACTCGAGACATTTAACTATTCAAGCTTCAACAGTGGCATCATAGAGCGCTTTCAGTCAAGCAAGACTTCAACTCGCTGATCATAGAGCGTCTATGAGGGAGAGCTTGAAAAAATCAGTACTCTTCAGAGATTGGATCCGTTCGGAACAAAGAAACTTTGGAGTTGTTGAATCACAACCAGAGATAGACGAAGCTTACGAAAAAATGCTAGCTGAACTTACGGAGGATGCTGCTTCGCCCGAAAGCGGTGATGAACAAGCTTCTTTTCCGCCACCACCAACGGAAATTCCTCCGAACCTTGAAGGATTTATGAAATTTGTAAGAGATACAATGTAAACTACTATGTAACTTGTATTTTGGCACATCTTGATTAGTTTCTTTTTCCTTTCAATGGTGGTATTAGCACCTTGTTGTGCTCATTCCATTGGGGGGAGGAAGACTAAGAATGATATTGTCATTTTTTGTTAATGTCATAATAATAAAAATTATAACGCATTCCCTTGAATATCTCATTACAATATTTTTTTTTAAATTTGAATTACAAAATTTAAGTCACAATTATATAATATAATTTACAAGAAATTGCCTTAGATAAAAAAATAATTAAAAAAATTGTCTGGCTCACTTAGGCCCGGGGACCGGCCCACTTAGCCCGGGACCATGCCCGTCCCGGTCCGGTTACAACATAAAGGCCCGTGAATCCCGGGGCCGGTTGGGCCCGGGAACGATTGGGATCGAACCACTTGAGCCCGGCCCACTTGGCCCGTTTAGGCCCAGGCCCGACACACTTTACATCCTTAATGCCAGCTAGAACTTCATCTTCTTCAGATCCTCACATCATGTTGGGGGTTTCCATAGAGTTAGGGTAGTATCCAAACAAAATATGCATAAATTTGTAACTTAATAGCATACAATCACAGTAGTGAGGCTCATGTAACATGGACCTTTATTGAATATTCAAAACTAAACATGCTCAGATGCTAAATGGTACAGAATCCATTTGAGAAGACAAGAAATTGCAGAGGGCAAATCATAATACTAGCACAACACAAACAACATGTTATCTCATGCGTTTAATTAACACTGAATGACAACAAAATGTTGAACATTATCATAGTTAAATCATGCTCATGCAAGTTCAAATACATATTCAAAAAGAAGGAAAGAAATTGAACATTACAAGAGTTTAAACACTAACCAGCAACAGAATCAAAAGAGTAAGGAGTGTAGTAGCAGAACCCCAAATTCCCGATGCTTCAAAGTTCACAAGAGCCCGAGAATGGGATCCGAGCAGTGCTTGCACCGGAGGAGGTTGTTCAATAAGTTTTAGAGTGTTCGAGTGTAACAGTGAGTGAGTGAGTGAAAGAGAAGAGTAGTGAAAACAGTAGTAGGGATTGGGAGATTCAAATCTGTCTAAGGGGTTTTAGGGGAGGGTTTTATATAGTAGCATATTTCACATATAAAATAGGAACACGGTAAAATTAAACACAAAATAAGGAAAATATGCCAGAATAATCAATTTAGGGAAAATGATACATAGAATAGGAAGTTCAGTAAATTAAATAGAGAATAAGAAAAAATAACATGCGAGAATTAAATATAAAATAATGGAATACTATAGATTGAACACAGAATAAGGAAAATATCATACGAAAATCAATTGGAGTCAGTCTTAGGGCAAATAAAAAATAGGGAAATACAGTGGGTTAAACAAAAATAAGGGAAATATCGGTCAAACACAAGGAAGGGAAGAATATCAATCGAAAATCAATAAAGAATAAGGGAAAATCTCAAACCCTAGTTGGACAGAAATCAAAGAATTGACCAAAGATCTTGATGAATCGGCCTTATATCACTTTGTCATGAACGTATATAGATGGAATACCGTGTAAATCTTGAAGATTGAAGACGATTGCACACAACTCAGATCCTGGTACTTGCAAAAAATGGGCAAGTACTAGGTAATACCAAAATCATGTAAGTAACAAGGTGACATAGCATATATAGAAAGGAAATCATGGAGAGCTTCCATATTAAGGTCGGAATCGGAGGGAGATTGGGATATGGCGGCTAGAATTTTCTTAGAGAAGATGAGAGTAGAGAGGATCCTGAGACGGGCAAAAAGGGAACGCGGATTAGGGTTAGGGGTTAGGTAATTAAAATAGGTCGGTTGATTGTGGGCCGTTGATCTTAGAGATCAACGGGAAAGATTTTAAAATAATTGGGGTGGGTTAATTAAACGGGTATGGGTAGTGGGTTACTAGGTCGGGATTGGGCTAAGGTTTTGGGGTAATTGGGCTGAGATGTGGGTAATTTTAGGTCCGAAAATAGGTAAGAAATTAGGCTATTATTTAAATACACCAAAATTTATCAAAATAATTTATTAAAAATCCTTAATAAATGAATGAAAATATTATTTATACTTATGTATGAATATAGGCCATTATTGCAAAATTAGATAAATAGCTTGAAAAATGCTAATGTAATTATATGGAATGAAATAAAATATTTGAAACATATATTACAGGTGTAAAATAATTATTCTAGGTTACTAAGTCATCGCCAAAATAGTTTAAAGGATAATTACTAGATATTTATATATAATTAAAATATAAGAAAATTAATTCAAAGCTCTAAAAATTATGTAAAATTGTAGAAAATGCTTGTATAGGTTTGTAAACTAAATAATGATGCAAATATGATATTTTGAAAGTATGTATGCATTTGAAAAATATGAGGGCAAAATTGGGTATCAACACTCCATACGCAAAGGAGAAAGGAGTCCTCCCGTGCTCGTTTTGGCCATTGTTCGGTATGTCCATAATACACCTGGAAATTCCTTAGGACATTTACCTTTAGCTGTTTCCAATCTCTTTTTGAGATTTTGTATAATTACTATGTTCATTGATTCCGCCTGACCATTTGCGCTTGGATGATAGGGTGAAGATGTGATCCTTTTGATTTCAAGTCTTCAAGGAACTTTGTGACCTTTGCGCATATACATTGTGGCCCGTTGTCTCATGCTATCTCTTTTGGTATCCAAAATTTGCAAATTATGTTCTCCCCCATGAAATCCTCCAGTTCACGTTCACTGATCTTCTAATAATGACCTGCTTCAACCCACTTAAAAATTAGTAAGTTAAAATAAAAAAGAAACCTTATCTAACCAGGGGCAAGCGGTAGTAGTCTAAACATATCTATTCCCCATTTCATGAATGGACATGGAGACAAAACTGAGTGCAAAGGTTCTGGCGGTTCATGTACCAACGGTACATAGCGTTGACACTTATCGCATTTTTGAACATAAGCTTTGGCATCTTGTTCCCTTTGGGTCCAATAGTATCATGCCCTTACTAGTATTAGTACTAAAGAATCTGCACCCGAATGATTTCCACAGATCTTTTTGTGGACTTCTCGCATAACATAATTAATTTCGGAGGCTCCCAAAAATCAGGCCAGCGGGCCTTGGAAAGATTTCCTGTACAATTGACCTCCTTTGAAACTATACCGTGTTGTTTTAGCGCGTAGCACCCGAGATGACTTGGGATCTTCAGAAAACTTTCCGTGTTCGGGGTAATTAATCATCTCATTCCTCCAGTACCAGACCAAATTAGTCATGTTTACCTCATAGTATCTATCTGCGTCTAGAACCGAGTGCATAAGTTGTACGACCGTACCAGAGTACGATCCCTTCATCTCTGTAAACGAGCCAAGGTTAGCCAATGCGTCCACTTCTGCATTTTCTTCCCTGGGGATATACGTAATTGACCTCTCCCGAAACCGAGCAATCAAATCCTGAACCTTCAGTACGTATTTGTTACGACCCCAAATCCACTAGTCGTGATGGCACCAAACCTAACCCTCTAGATAAGCCAACTAATAATTATCCACTTTCAATTAAATGAAAATAATTTACTGAATTCTATACATATCCCAAGGATTGGTATACAAATCATGAGCTTCTAGGAATATAATTTACAAAAACTGATATGAAGTAAGTACATCTTATGTTTGAAAAGTACATAAATAGAGTTTTATAATCTAAGGTTAACCCGAACAAAAGGGGAAGCTACAGCAGGGACGCAAGTACACCTTCAAATCCAGCAACCATCGAGCACAACAACAACAACAACCAACATCTGCACGCAATGTGCAGAAGTGTAGTATCAGTACAACCGACCCCATGTATTGAGTAAGTAACAAACCTAACCTTAGGTTGAAAGCAGTGACGAGCTATCACAAAGTCGGGTCCAATACCGGTATTCTACAACTATTTATAACAACATAATACAAGAAATAAAAGGGGTATATCAGAAGTAAAATGCTCAACTCGTTCACAGTTCTAGAAAATAGTTATGCTTTTCAAGTATCTCAGTGAAAACCCCAAATCTGTTACCGAAAATGCCAAAAATATGAGTAAGTTTGAAAACTGTGATTTTTCCCAAAATCCTTTCAACAATAAATAAGATGTTTCATTTTCTTTACAAATAAAAAGCATAAAGTACCTATCTGTGCCCACATATCAATGTGTATAATAAGTCATGGATGACGTGATACTATATAGCATGAGAAGAAAATGCATCTTTATGCATGTATGTCATGCGTGTATGCAAATGCCATGTATCTCAGAGATGAATCATGTACTCACACTCTCAAAGTACTAAATCTCACTGCTCAATGCTCAGCACATTCAGACACTCAGCGATGTACAATAACCGTTGCGGCGTGCAGCCCGATCCACACAGATTAATAGTCGACTGCGCTCATTGGGAGTGTTCAGACTCAGGAGGGGCTCCTACAGCCCAAGCGCTATAATCCGCACGGACAACTCATGTTCCGCACGGACAACTCACGTGCTACAATATCAATATCCTCACAAATAGGTCCCCGACCTCAGTCAGTCATCAATCTCTCCAGTCTCACTCACGGTATCACAATGTCATGAAACTATCCCGTCAACAATAATATGATGTATCAATAAATAACAACTGAGACTGAGATATGATATGAATGCATGAATAATACTGAGTACAAAATATCTATGAAATCTGTGAAATGACAGCAAGATACGACCACTATGGGTCTCAAGAGTATCGGCATAAAGCCTAAACATGATATCTAGCATGATTGACAGCTCAATTACTTTATCACATGGTGAAAACACATATATCAACAAAAATAGGTCCACTATACAGTGCCATGGAAACAATAGAGTCACAATTCATTGAGTGCACGCCCACACGCCCGTCACCTAGCATGTGTGTCACCTCAATACCAATCACATAACACGTATTGCGGTGTTTCATACCCTTAGCAATAAGTTTAGAAGAGTCACTTACCTCGAACAAGCCAATTCCAATACCGAGAAAGCCAAGCGATGCTCCAAAAATGCCATCCCACGCGTTCCGACCTCCGAACGGCTCGAAACTAACCTAAAACAACTCAAATACATCTAACAATGCTAAAGGAACCAATCCCATTCGAAAAAGGTCAAATCGTTAATCAAAACCCCAAAATCGGCTAAAAAGTCCAATCTAGGCCCCCGCCTCGGAACCCGACAAAACTCATAAAATCCGATAAACCATTCAATTACGAGTCCAACCATACTAGTCCACTCAAATCCGACTCCAAATCGTTGTTCAAAACTCAAAAATCCACTTTATGAAATTACAAAACCCTCAAATTTCACTTTGAGATCATTAATCAAATGCTAAAAACAATGATGCATTCATGAAATATAACCAAAATCAAGTACAAAACACTTACCCCAATCCATATGGTAAAAATCTCCTCCAAAAATTACCCAAATCCGAGCTCCCCAATTCAAAATATGACCAAATGAACAAACCTTCGACATTAAGTACTTTTGTCTAGCTATTCTGCCTCGTTTTGCATACGAAACGATCCCAAAACTTGCTTTTAATGCCTCCAATGGATCCCTTATGAAATTGCAGTCAAGATAGGATTTTGAATCACTATATTTGACCCTATAATGAAGGAGATATATTGGTTTCAATATTTGGAAATAATGCATATTTTTAAATACGAAGTCAGTGGCAATTTCGTAATTAATCTAAAAAAAATCCGGCAACCCAATTCTTAGTAAAATGACAATAAAATACTCATACAATGTCCAAATTCGATGATTCTTTTTGCTACGGATCCGTAAATACGATACGAATCTAATGCTTCAACCAAAACAGAAATCGAAGCTCATTTGTTCAATGTGGTACCATTTATGCTTGAAGAAACGACATCGAAACATAAGAAATACGAGCGCAACACAACCCAATTTTTTCCAAAACTCACCCGAGCCCCTCGGGACTCTGTACGAACATACCAACAAGTACCATAACATAACACGGACTTACTCGAGACCTCAAATCATGCATAACAACATCGAAAGAATGAAACACACCTCAAATCAAACTTAATGAACTTTTGACTTCCAAAAACTAGCGCCGAACCAATATTAAATTATCCCGGAATGAACCCAAAAATTTCACACTCCCAAATGAAATAACGAATCTATTCCAACTCCTGGAACAACAATCTGCATCTGATATCCTCAAAGTCAACTTCTGGTCAAACTTATGAACTTTTCAAACCTTCAAATTTCCAATTTCCCCCAATTTGAGTCGAAACCTTATAGAAACATCCTAATGCAATTCGGGCATACGCCCGAGCCCAAAATCACCATCCGTACCTAATGGAACCATCAAAACGCCGTTCCTGGGTCAAATTCACAAAATTCAAACTTGGTCAACTCTTTCAACTTAAAGCTTCAACAATGCAATTTCTTCTAAACCCGACTCTGAAATACCTGAAAACCAAAAACGACGATTCACATAAGTCATAATACATCATACGGAGCTACTCATGCCCGCAAACTACCGAGCAAAGTGAAAATGCTCAAGACAACCGGTCGGGTCGTTACATTCTCCCCCACTTAAACATACGTTCGTCCTCGAACGTACCAAGAGTTGTTCCCAAAACCATCAAGCCACCGTATAACTTTACCATGCACATACTCTGGGGAGATTCCACGTCACCCTATGTCATATAGGTCCGATAATGCAACATAACTGAAATTTTCTCAATTCAACCTAGCACATAAGCCTTAGAATCCAATTTTCACTCATCCGAAATTTCTTATAAGATCTGAATCCTACAACTTACACATTGTATAAGTCTGAACGAACTGTATCAAGCCATAACCATAATCCAAGATACAATCGCATGATATACCTCATAACTCAAATATTCATAACAATAAATCTCCGATCACAATAACTACTCAGAACAACCCAATGCCGGTAATTAACCTCATATCTAGAAAAATCTCACTATAAATCCTTTGTACGCTGCCAACAATAAAAGAACACGCGGAAACTCATAATCATTCGTCAAATCAACAAGCCGTGGAGATCCCTCTTCTTCAAAAAGAACTATAGCCAATTCCTAAGCTGACTTCCAATATTATCCTTCCAAGTATACCACAATCAAATTCGATAGCACCCATCCTAGATCCGACGACATCATCTTATCGAATACCAAATACTCTACTGACACGCAACACCAATACTACCCAAAGCCACAAACCATGCAATCCATGCACCAATAAGCAATAATCCAAATGTACTCAATAGTAAAAATGACTCAATCAAGAGAACTGTCCCGCGCGCTCAACGGGTATCCCCACAACGCAATGCTAAGAACCCATCACACACCATAGAACCATCACCCGACTCTAACACAAAGGTTCGTACCTCAACAAGACTCCGCTACAATGCACGCAAAATTCAACATCAAGTACCTAAAGTGCATTAATAGAACCACGGAGAATTAGATGACACAATGCCACACAAAACCCGAAAGAACATAATCAACACACCCTCAATCATGCCATACCCAATACTCATCTCGCTCAAATTCCGCTATAAGACCACAATAGGACCGCACCATGTGTGCCTAAAACCAACGAATCACAACTCCTCATAGCATAGAAGAATAAGTCACGAAATTTTTAAGAACATGAATATTCTTAGCAACAGCCAAATAGAACATACCTCAACAATAGCATTATGGAGCCAACTAATCCAACTCGGTGTAGAATACACATCCTAATTGGGCCTACCAATGGACCCCCAATTCAACTTCAGGCACCCACACATAGATAAATAAACATCTGAAAGCCCACAATGACTGGATCATAAAACGTACTATCATCTGGCTAGCTTCGGCCATGACTTCATAGTCCCCAACCATGAAACAATCTGCTCCTGAGGACTCCCAGTTTTCGAATCCATAGGACACACGAATGACCATATCTGATCCCAGCTCCACTGCCAGAATTTCTAACACATCTCTCACATACGATCATTATAACGACCCAGCCGGTCGTTTTGCGTATCAGGGTCCCGTTTCCTTAAATGAAACCTTCCATAGCGACTATTCGTGCTTTATGACTCGCAGGAGTGGGTGGTCTGGGATTTGGGAATGATTTGGATGGTTTAGGAACACTTGGTTCCTTAAGGCTGGCCTATTTGGCCAAGTTTGATTTCGGTCAACATTTTGAGAAAACGACCTCGAAATCGAGGTCTGATAGCTCCAGTATCTCCGTATGATGATTTCAGACTTGGACGTATGTTTGACTCGGGTTTATGATAACCCGGGAGCATTTCGGCGCCCGAAATAGAAATCAGAATTTCCTTAAGTTTAGAATTTGGCCTGGAACGGGACTTCATGCTATCGAGGTCCGAATGGAATTTCGGGACCGGCAATAGTTTCGTATAGTCATTTGTGACTTGTCTGCAAAATTTGGGGTCATTCCGAGTAGTATAGACCCATTCGGCGTAATGTAATGAATTCTAGAATTCCAAAGTTCTTAAGTTTGATTAATTTGGTTTTGGGGTTGAATTTTGAGTTCCGTGGTTGTTTTTCATGTTTCGGAAGTTCGAGCGAGTCCGTATCATGAATACATACTTGCCGGTGCTTTTGGTCGGGGTCCTGGGGGGCTCGAGGGTGTTTTAGATCCCGGGAGCTAAGTTGGAAAAACCAGAAAGTTTTCTGTCTGGTTTCCTTCTCTGCGATCGCAGAAGCAGGGATGCGATTGCAGAGAAGTAATTATGCTGGGCCATCCAATGTTCTCTGCGATCGCAGACATCACTCCGCGATCGCATAAGGTCCCCTTCCCAACTCTCTGCGAACGCAGACTCACCCCTGCGATCGCACAAGTCACCTACCTACCCCCCTCCCCCACCTACTGCCTGTTCCTCTCTGCGGTCACAGACCTAACTCTTGCGATCGCAGGCCCCATCTATGCTATCGCATAGTGCTTCCTGGGGGCCAGGGTCATTTGTTCTCCGCGATCGCAGGCCTGATGCTGCGATCGTAGTGAAGGTTTTCCTGGGCAGTATTTAAATGTCCAATTTCGGGTTTCTTCTTCATTCCTCAACTCCCAACCTCCATTAGAGCTCCTCCAATCTAGGAAAAGGGCTGCCCAAGTTCAAATTCATCAAGGTAAGTGATTTCTAGTCCGTTTTCATGACTTTTTAACATCAAATTCAAATAAAATTCTCTTCCAATTATCTTAAAATTCATAGGAATTGATAGAAAGATGTGGGGTTTTGGGAAAATAGTGAAACTTCATTTTTAGCCATAAATTCCTAAATGAATTATGTAATTACGATCCTTGGGCTTCGGGTAATTCATTCCTTCGAGATTTTTCAAAATTCGAACGCGTGGGCCTGGGATCAAAATTTCAAGAACCTTCAAGAATGCTATATTTTGGAATTTCTTGTTAATTCTTATTCCTGGAGCATGAATTGATTCAATTATGCTATGTTTGGCTAGTTGTGAGCCGTCAAGAGTAGTTTCGGAATTTCGGGCGCATCTTTTGATCCGGTCCTTGGTCCGAGGAGTGCTTTTATCGAGGTGAGTCTCCTTTCTAACCTCGTAAGAGGGAAATTGTCCCTCTAGGTAACCTTGTTTGCTATGTGATCTTGTTTGGGGGCTACGTACGCACCGAGTGACGAGAGTCCGTACGTAGTGGCTATTACTGCTTCGTCCGGGTAGTTAGGACACAACATGCTCATTGTTTTCCTCTGTTGTAGCATAGATATGACTTGTACACTTGTGTGACTGGTATTGTTGTCTTTGAACGTTGTGATACTTGGCTTGATTTAAGTGTGATAAGAGAGTCACGGCAGAGTGATTATTATTATATTATGGGATCAGGCCGTACGCTACGGTAGAGTGATGATTGATTATATTATAGAATCGGGCCGTACGCCACGGCAGAGTGATGATTGATTATATTATGGGATCGGG
>MDKH01104852.1:0-10158 GCA_005239495.1 Nicotiana undulata | reverse complement strand
AAAATGTCATAAACCCGATCTCTCTGTACCTAACCCGTGCGATAGAAAAAGGGGGCGCGACAATGCGTTGTTGGTGGGTCAAAGCATGCATGTGGGACTTGTTTCTTCTAATTTCTTTCTTTCTTTGATCATGAAATCCATGTTTATACTAGTTAATTACTAAATTGATCGTTCTTTCCGCATTTATGGGCTATTTGTGATAATTGAGTATTGTTCTGAAGTTGAGATTGGTATTGTGGAACAATTGTTGACGTAAGACTTGATCTTGCTTATTTTTCCTCCCTATTGTTATATGTTAATTGTCACATGGTGAGGGAGAGTGTTGGAGCACGAAGGGTGATGTCGTGCCGTATTTGAGAGTTATTGCACGAAGGGTGATGTAGTGCCGTTTTTGAGAGTTAATGCACGAACGGTGATGCCGTGCTATATTTGAGATTTAATGCACGAAGGGTGATGTCGTGTCATATCTATTGTTTCATGATGAAATGGAGAGTAAAAGCACAAAGGGTGATTGCCACGACCCAAAATTGCCACCTTCGGGACCGTGATGGCACCTAACATTCAACTTTCTAGGTAAGCCAATGTTAGAGGATCTTTAAGCCAATTTTAATCAATTACGCTAAGTAAAAACAATTTAGCTGAACTGAAATTAACACTGAAAGCGAAATAACATAAACATCATTAATATCTAGGTACAACTCAGATCTGGAGTCATAATTCACGAGCTTCTAGAGTCTCTACAACAGGATTTGAAATAAATACATCTTTCTTGAACGAAAAGAACAGTGAAATAGGGGAAATGTAAGGGGATTTCAAGGTCTGCGGATGCCAGCAGAACTACCTCGAGTCTCAAAAGCAAGTCCTAGCTGAAATGCCTCACGGACAGTTGGGACTAGTATGAAAATCTTCACAAGAAGTGCAGAATGTAGTATGAGTACAACTGACCCAATGTACTTCGTAAGTGTCGGGCCTAACCTCGACAAGGTAGTGACGAGGCTATGACAAGACACCCCCGTAAAATAAACATGTGCAGATAACAATATACGTACAACATAATAACAAATAAAAACTAAACATGTGATTTTGGGAGGGAACATGCGAAAGGGGGTACAAGATACGATAAATACTACATGGATTGATAACAAGAAACAGTCAATAAGCCTTTAACCAGCAAAACGAATAAACATAATGAACAAAATTACATGGAATAACCATTCCTGCTTTTACTGTCAACCTCATCTGAAACAATATTGTCGGCACAACATCACCCTTCGTGCTTTTACTCTCAACCTCACTGTGAAAAAATAATATCGGTATGGTATCACCCTTCGTGCTTTTACTCTCAACCTCACTGTGAAACAATAATAACTGCAAGTCATCACCCTTTGTGATTTTACTCTCACTTTCATCATAATCAATAGATACATCATGGCATCACCCTTCGTGCATTAACACTCCCCCTTACTATATAACAGTGAGCATAAACGAAAGGGAGATAGAATAAGCAGGAACAAGCTTCCACAATACCAACCTCAACTTCGGAAAAACAATACGCAATTATCTCAAATAACTCATAAATGCGAAAGGACGATCAATTTAGTAATTAACTAGTCTAAGCATGGATATCATGATCAAAGAAAGAATAAGTTGCAAGAAAACAAGTTCCACCACATGCTTTGAACTAAAAACAACGCACAAGTACTCATCACCTCACATATGCGTTGTACACCCATCTAAACATGTAGAAAATAGGCAAACATGTCATAATCCCTCAAGTCAAGGTTAGCCACGACACTTACCTCGCTCCAAAGACCAACTCAAAGCTATATCGGGGCCTTTCCCCTAGAATTCTCCTCCAAACCACTCGATTCTAACCACAGTTGACTCAATAATATCAAATATTTCTAAAGGGCCTGCCGCGTTTGCGATGTGCAGCAGCCCAAGTGGCCTTCGCGTTCGCGACAATTGTTCCCCCGTGGCCTTCGCGTTCGCGAGATAGTGCTCCCCTTCCCATAGAAGATACGACTGACCCCTCCCCCAGGTCCCTAAAGCTACGCGTTCACGTGAAGCTGGTCACGTTCGCGGAGGGTGAAACCCCTAACACTCCGCGTTCACGACACAACTATCACGTTCGCGATGAATAAAGTACCACTTAACCCAGCCCAGCTCACTCTTTGCGATCGCGTGAGTACCTTTGCGATCGCGAAGAAGGAAACCAGATGAGAATTGATGCTAAGGAAAAACCATATTTTCTAAGTTCCAAACCACCCGTAGCCTATCCGAAACTCACCCGCGTCCTCGGGGATCCAAACCAAATGTGCACACAAGTCCAAAAATATGATACGAACTCGTTCGCGCCATAAAAACACCAAAATAACATCTAGAACTACGAATAGGACACCAAACCTAAGGAAATTTTCAAGAAACTTTAGAATTTCTATTTTAACAACTGGACGTCCGAATCACATCAAACCAACATTGTTTCTCACATAATTTGACAGACAAGTCATAAATATAGTAATGAACCTATAACCAGTTCCGAAACCAAAATACAGACCTGAAATAAATAAAGTCAAACATTGGTCAAACCTTCTAAGTCATTAAGCCTTTAAACTTCAATTTTTCAACAAAATACAACAAACTCGAGTTAGGGACCTCAGAATTCGATTCTTAGCATACGCCCAAGTCCAAAATCACGATACAGACCCACCGGGACTGTCAAAATACGGATCCTGGTCCGTTTGCTAAAAACGTTGACCGAAGTAAACTCAAATATACTTTAAAGGCAAAATCCCATATTTTACCAATTTTTAACATAAAAGCTTTCTGAAAAATACCCGGACCGCGCACGCGAATTTAGGAAGGCTAAAATGAGATATTGGAGGCTTCGAAACACTGATTTAAGGTTTAAAACTCTAGATGACCTACCGGGCACCACATTCTCCACCTCTAAAACAATCATTCGTCCTCAACGGACATAGAATAGTGCCTAGGCTGGTGAAAAAGTATGGATATCTACTCCGCATATCTGACTCGGACTCCAAGTAGTTGTCGACCTCTCCACTGCACTCGAACTGTAGGATAACTCTTAGACCTCAACTGTCAAACTTGCGGGGCTAGAATAGCCACCGAATCCTCCTCGTAAGTCAAATTCTTGTCCAATTGGACTGATATGAAATCTGACACATGGGACGGATCACCATGATACTTTTGGAGAAGGGACACATTGAACAGTAGATGAACTGTTGATAAACTAGGTGGAAATGTGAGGTTGTAAGACACCTCACCGACTCCCTCCAGAATCTCAAAGGGTATGATATACCTAGGGCTTAACTTTCCCTTCTTTCCGAACCCCATCACACTCTTCATCGGTGAAACCCGAAGCAATACTCTCTCTCCGACCATGAATGCAACATCACAAACTCGAGGGCCGGCATAACTCTTCTGCTTGGACTGAGCTGTGCGAAGTAGATCCTTAATAATCTTAACCTTATCCAAGGCATCCTATACCAAATCAGTACCTAGCAACCGAGCCTCCCCCGACTTGAACCATCCAACTGGCGATCGGCACCGCCTCCCTTATATTCCTCATAGGGAGTCATCTGAATACTCGACTGGTAGCTATTGTTGTAGGCAAACTCCTCAAGTGGAAAGAACTGATCCCACGAACCCCTAAAATCTATAACACGAGTGTGGAGCATATCCTCCAATACATGAATAGTGCGCTCGGACTGTCCGTCCATCTGAGGATGAAATGTTGTGCTCAACTCAACATGCGTGCCCAACCCACGTTGTACTACTCTTCAAAAGTGCGAGGTGAGTTGTGTACCTCAATCAGAAATGATAGACACGGGCACACTAACACGAACTCGTGGATGTATATCTCAGCTAACCACTCTGAAGAATAGGTAACTTCCATAGGAATAAAATGCGTTGACTTGGTCAATTGTCCACAATAACCCATACCGCATCGAACTTCCTCTGAGTCCAACAACAAAATCCATAGTTATACGCTCCCACTTCTACTCAGGAATATCTAACCTCCGAAGAAAACCACCAGGTCTTTGATGCTCACACTTTACTTACTGACAATTTAGACACTGAGCTACATAAGTAACTATGTCCTTCTTCATCCTTCTCTACCAATAATGTTGCCGCAAGTCTTGATACATTTTGGCGGCACCCGGATGAATAGAATACCGAAAACTGTGGGCCTCCTCATGAATCAACTCACGAAGTCCATCTACGTTGGGCACCCAAATATGAACATGCATCCTCAAAAATTCATCATCTCCAACAGTAACCTGCTTGGCACCACCGTGTCAAACTGTGTCTCTAAGGACGAGCAAATGAGGGTCATCATACTGTCGTCCCCTGATACGATCAATCATGGAAGACCGAGCGACTGTACAAGCTAGAACACAACTAGGCTTCGAAACATACAACTCACGAACTAATTGGCCAAAGCCTGAACATCGGATGCAAGCGGTCTCTCACCAACTAGAATGTACGCAAGGCTGCCCATACTCGCTGCCTTTTTACTCAAGGCATCAGCCACCAGATTGATTTCACGGGATCATACAAGATGGTGATATCATAGACTTACAATTGCTCCAACCACCTCATCTACCTAAAATTGAGATCCTTCTGTTTGAACAAATACTAAAGGCTCCGATGATCCGTGAAGACCTCGCACGACACGCCATAAAGATAGTGCCTCCAAATCTTCAACACATGAACAATGGATGTCAGCTCCAAGTCATAGACATGGTAATTCTTCTCATGAACCTTAACTGATGCAACACATATGCAATCACTCTACCATCCTGCATAAATACTGGACCGATCCCAACACGGTATGCATCACAGTATACCATAGAAGATCCTGAACCTATGGGAAACACTAACACTGGCGTTGTAGTCAAAGTAGTCTTGAAATTCTTAAAGCTCACCTCACACTCGTTTGACCATCTCAACGCGACACCTTTCTGGGTAAATATCGTCAATGGGTTGCTATATATGAGAACCCCTCCAGAAACCGATGGCAAATACCCGCCTAACCCAAGAAATTCCGGATCGCTAAAGTGGATCTAGGCCAGTTCTCAATTGCCTCAATCTTCTTAGGATCCACCTGAATGCCCTCTGCCGATACTACATGCCCCAAAAAAGCGACCGAGTCCTACCAAAACTCGCACTTTCAAAACTTGGCGTATAGTTGGCTATCCCTCAGAGTATGAAGTACAATTCGAAGATGTTGCTCGTGCGCCTCTCGACTGTGGGAGTAGATCAAGATATCGCCGATAAACACTATCACAAAGGAATCCAGATAGGGCTTGAACACCTAGTTTATCAAATCCATAAATGTTGTTTGGGGCATTCGTCAACCCAAAGGACATCACTAGAAACTCATAATGCCTGTACCGAGTCCGAAAAGTTGTCATAGGGAAATTGAATGCCCTAGTCCTTAACTAATGGTATCCAGACCTCAAATCAATCTTCGAAAACACCTTGGCACCCTGAAGCTGATCAAATAAGTCATCAATCCTCGGCAATGGATACTTGTTGTTGATGGTGACTTTGTTCAACTACCGGTAATCTATGCACATCCTCATTGATCCGTCCTTCTTCTTCACAAACAACACAGGCGCACCCTAGGGCGAGACACTAGGCCTAATGAAGCCCTCAACAAGTAAATCTTGCAACTGCTCCTTTAATTCTTTCAACTTTGGTGGGGCCATACGGTATGGCGGGACAGAAATGGACTGAGTGCCTGGAGCCAAATCAATACAAAAGTCAATATCTCTATCAGGTGGCATCCCCGACATATCTGCAAGAAACACCTCTGGAAACTCATGAACAAATGGTACGGAATCCATAGAAGGAACCCCCACACTAGAATTGCGGACATAAGCCAAATAAGCCAGAGATCCCTTCTCGACCATCTGTCGAGCCTTCACGTAACAGATAACCCTGCTGGTAGAACGGCCAGGAATCCCTCTCTATTATAATTGAGGCAACCCCAACAAGACTGAGGTCACCGTCTTGGCGTGAAAATCCAATATAGCATGATAAGGTGACAACCAATCCATGCCCAAGATGACATCAAAATCAACCATATCGAGAAGTAGAAGATCTACACTAGTCTCGAGACTCCAATAGTGACCATACACAAACGATAGACACGATCTACAACAATAGAATCTCCCACATGTGTGGACACATACACAGGAGCACTCAAAGAATCATGAGGCACAACCAGATACGAAGCAAAATAGGATGACACGTAGGAATAAGTAGAACCCGAATCAAATAGAACTAAAGCATCCCTATGGAAAACTGAAACAATACCTATGATAACATCGTTAGATGACTCAACCTTAGGCCTGGCCAGGAAAGCATAATATTGGGGATGGGGCCCACCACTCTAAACCACATCCATGTGACGGCCTCTAACTGGATGGCCTCCACCTCTAATGGATTGACCTTCACCTCTAACAATCTGACCTCTACCTATTAGTGCTTGACCCTTGCCTCTAGATGGCTGAGCAGGCGGTGTAGCAACCGGTGCTGAAACCATGGCACGAGAACACTGTTGTTGTGAGATGATCGGTGCCCGAGGGAAAAACCTAGAAATATACCTCGAATCACCACAAGTATAATAGGACCTCGGCTGCTGTGGCAGCTGACCCTGAAACTAACCATGTCGACCTGAGTAACCACCTTGAAAACTCTAGAGCGGAGGTGCACTAATAGGAGCTAGTGGTGCACTGTAGGCCAGCAAATGGGATGAGACATATGATGGCCGGGACCACCTAAAGCACTGTGAGATGCCTGGAGTGCTGAATGAAATGTCTTGGGAGGATGGCCTCTACCAAAAGTACCCTGCCTCCAGACGAGGCGCCACTGAACCCATGGGAATGACGAGGCCTCTTATTAGAACCCTTCCTTCTCTCCTGTGCAAGAATTGCCTCGATCCGCCTGGCGACATTGGCAGCCTTTTGAAAAGATATCTCACCCCCAGTCTCCTTGGCCATCTGAAGCATGATAGGGTGAGAATGTCCATCTATAAACCTCGTCACCCTCTCCCTCTCAATAGGAAGAAAAAGAAGGGCATGACGGGCTAGATCCACAAAACGAGTCTCGTACTGAGTAACAGTCATACTGCCCTGATGGAGATGCTCGAACTACCAACGATAATCCTCTCTCAATGTGATAGGGAGGAACTTATTTAGGAAGAGCTGAGAGAACATGTCCCAAGTAAGAGCAGGTGACCCAGCTAGTCTGGTTAACACGTAGTCCCTCTACCATTTCTCGGCGGAACCAGTCATTTGAAATACAGCAAAATCAACCCCAATGATCTTAACTATACCCATGTTCTGCAACACCTCGTGGTAGCTATCAAGATAATCCTGGGGGTCCTCTGAAGGTGAACCACTGAAGTAAACTAGAAAGAGCTTAGTAAACTTGTCCAATCTCCATAACGCCTCAGAATACATGGCGGGTCCATCACTGGCCTGTTTTGCAACAACTGGATGAACTACCCCGACTGACGGGGCTGCTGGAGTCTGATACTGGGGAGCCATCTGCTCCGAAGTGTGAGTAGTGGGAGTCTGTGCTCCTCCCTCAGCCTGAGAGACGGTTGGTGCCACCGAAAAGGTACCGGTCTAGGCCACACTCTCCATAAGGCCCACCAAATGGACTAGAGCGTCCTACAGTACTGGGGTGGAGATGAACCCCTCCGGGACTTGAGCTGGTCCAACAGGTAACGTCTGAGCTGGAAACCCCTCATCAAAATCCACTCGAGGCTCCACTGCTGGTGCTAGTGCTCGAGCTCTAGGCTGATCTCTACCTCAGCCTCAGCCTCGGCCCCTGGTAGGAGTTGCCACTGGGGCTCCGGTTGCTGTCTAACTGAAGATGTAGCACATGTTCTCGCCATCTGTGGGAAGACAAAAATAGAAGAGTTCAATCACCAATGATATAATAAAAGCGCATGATTGAGAAGAATAGAACTGAAATTGTTCTTAAACTTCATATCCTCTGGAAGATAAGTACAGACGTCTCCGCACCGATCCTCCAGACTCTACTAAGCCTAATCGTGATTTTTGAGACCTAGGCAACCTAGTGCTATGATACCAACTTGTCACAACCCGAAATTCCCACCTTCTGGACTGTGATAGCGCCTAACATTCCACTTGCTAGGCAAACTAACGTTAGAGGATCTTTAAGCCAATTTTAATCAATTACGCTAAGTAAAAAAGATTAAGCCGAACAGAAATTAACACCAAGTGCGAAATAACATAAACATCATTAATATCTAAGTACAACCCTGATCTGGAGTCACAATTCATGAGCTTCTAGAGTCTCTACAAACAGGATTTGAAATAAATACATCTGTCTTGAACGAAAAGAATAATAAAATAGGGGAAATGGAAGGGGACTTAAAGGTCTGCGGACGCCAGCAAAACTACCCCGAGTCGCCAAAAGCAAGTTTGAGCTGAAACACCTCACGGACAGTTGGGATCAATAACAATATTTGCACAAGAAGTGCAGAGTGTAGTATGAGTACAACCGTCACAATGTACTTTGTAAGTGTCGAGCCTAACCTTGAAGAGGTAGTGACGAGGCTATGACAAGACACCCACGTAAAAGAAACATGTGAAGATAACAATATACAAACAACACAATAACAAATAAAAACTAAACATCATATTTTGGGAGGGAACATGCGAAAAGGATATGATAAATACTACATGGATTGATAACAAGAAACAGTCAATAATCCTTTAACCAGCAAACCGAATAAACATAATGAACAAAACTGCACGGAATCACCCTTAGTGCTTTTACTCTCAACCTCACTATGAATTAATAATGTTGGCACGACATCACCCTTCTTGCTTTTACTCTCAACCTCTCTGTGAAACAATAATATCGGCATGGTATCACCCTTTGTGCCCTTACTCTCAACCTCATTGTGAAACAATAATAACTGCACGTCATCACCCTTCATGTTTTTACTCTCACTTTCATCATTAGATACGGCACGACATCACCCTTCGTGCATTGACACTCTCCCTTACTATATAACAGTGAGCATGAACAAAAGGGGGACAGAATAAGCAGGAACATGCCTCACATTAACAATGTTTCCACAATACCAACCTCAACTTTGGAAAAACAATACTCAATTATCTCAAATATCTCATAAATGTGAAAGGACGATCAATTTAGTAATTAATTAGTCTAAGCATGGATATCATGATCAAAGAAAGAAATAAATTGCAAGAAAACAAGTTCCACCGCATGCTTTGACCCAACAACAACGCATAAGTACTCCTCACCTCACATATACGTTGTACCAACATCTAAACATGTAGCAAATAGGCAAATAATTCCTAGTCCCTCAAGTCAAGGTTAACAACAAAACTTACCTCGCTCCAAAGATCAACTCAAAGCTCTATTGGGGCCTTTCCCCTAAAATTGTCACGACCCAAACTGGAAGATCATGACTAGCACCCGGGCCATACTTGCCGAGCACCAACGTGAATTTTATCTAACCTTCTTATTATCTTTATGGAATAACGATATCAATATAAATGGTAGATATGGATCATGAACATACATCACATGGGATGACAAGATTGCTAAGAAACTACATAAAAGGTACGAGCTACAACGCTGTCATGAAAGACTATACAAGAAAAATTATCCAACAAGGCATACCAAACTATACATGAGTTGACACCTGTCTATGAGCCTCTAAAGGAGCATAAGTAATGCAACATAGCCGGAACAGGGCCCCGACATACCCATAATATCTATAACAAAAATGCATACCAAGACCACGGCAAGTCCGGAGAAGGGATCTCGCCTATGACCGCTGAACTGGAAAGCCTATTATGGTGGGGGAGCTGTGTCTACCTGTCTATCAGGACCTGCAGCACGACATGCAGCGTCCACAAATAAAAGGACGTCAGTACGGATAAAGTACTGAGTATGTAAGGCTGGTCAATATAAATATGAACAATAATGTAAAGAGAGGTAGAGAAGATACAACCTATAACATCTGAGTGCTTCTAAGAGATAGTAACATGGAATTCATGATACATATATATACATAATCTTTTAAAACATCCGCCTCTGTGGGCATCATCATCA
>ML274778.1:0-26041 GCA_005239495.1 Nicotiana undulata | reverse complement strand
CTTTGGATCGCAGGTGCGGACTCGCACCTGCGGGAAATTGGCCGCGCCTGCGATGGCCTGGGCCCTGGGGATGGGTCGCGCCTGCGAATCCTGGTCCGCTCCTGCGGAGCCGCGCCTGCGAGAAGAAGACCGCCCCTACGGCTGGGGCCGCGCCTACGATGGGATGGCCGCTGGTGCGAGCCTCGCGCCTGCGGCTCATGGACCGCAGGTGCGGTCGCACGAGTAAATTTCCCACCAGCTATGAAATTGCTGGTTTTTGACCCCGATTGGGGTCCGGGGGACCCCTGGGCCCACCCGAGCCCTCGACAAATTATACCAACAAGTCCCAAATCACATGACGGACTTGCTCGAGCTCTCAGAACACTAAAAACATCTCCAAACTAGAAATCACTCTCCAAAACCCCTTAGTTTTAAACTTAGGATTTCAAGAAAATTCAAATGGCTCATTAATATGCCGAACGGGTCTATACTGCTCGGAATGACCCCAAATTTTGCGGACAAGTCATGAATGACTATACGGATTTGTTTCCAGTTCCGGAATTCTATTTGGACCATGATATCACGAGGTCCAATTCTAGGCTGAATTCTAAATCTTATGAAATCCTGAATTCCAATTCGGGTGCCGAAATACTCCCGGGTCATCAGAAACCCGAGGCGAACACACTACCAAGTCCGAAATCACCATCTGGAGCTGATGGAGCTGACAGAACTCGATTCTGAGGTCGTTTGCTCAAAATGCTGTTCGGAACCAAAATTAGCCAAATAGGCTAGCCTTCAGGAACCAAGTATTCCTGAACTGGCCAAATCACTTCTGAATCTTGAACTACCTGCCCACACAAGTCATAAGGCACGAGTAGCCGCTATGGAAAGAGTCATTCACGGGAACGGAGTCCCAACACACAAAACGACCAGCTGGGTCGTTACATGCATATCCGGCTCATGTGCCAGCTATTCAGTTCAAGAATGTGTGCTCTGAGGGACCTTGTTCAACAGGTCAGACATTTGTCAATCTTCAATACTATGCAGTGACTTGAGTCAACATCGAGGTAGTTAAAATTAATCTTTTTATGGCTAATAAGCCTGGAAAGGAGTCTAAATTTATAAAATGACCCCTTGGGTCATCACAATCTCCACCTCTAAAACACATGTTCGTCCTCGAACGGACATAGAAAATTACCTGAATAGGAAAATAAGTGTGGATATCTACTCTACATGTCCGACTCAGACTCCCAAGTAGCTGCCTCAACGGGCTGGCCTCTCCACTGCACTCGAACTGAAGGACAACTCTTAGAACTCAACTGACAAACATTCCGGTCTAAAATGGCTACCAGCTCCTCCTCATAAGTCAAGTCTTTGTCCAATTGGATTAAGCCGAAATCTAACACGTGGGACGGGTCACCATGATATTTTCGGAGCATAGACACGTGGAATACTGGATGAATTTAGGATAACCTTGGAGGTAACACAAGTCTATAAGCTACCTCCCCCACCTTATCAAGAATCTCAAATGGCCCGATATACCTAGGGATGAACTTTCCCTTCTTCCCAAACATGATAACAACCTTCACGGGTGATACCCGAAGCAATACTCTCTCTCCAACCATGAATGCCACATCACGAACCTTATGATCGGCATGACTCTTTTGCCAAGACTGAGCTGCACGAAGTTTCTCCTGAATAATCTTGACCTTATCTAAGGCCTCCTGAACTAAGTTTGTACCCAACAACTGAGCCTTTCCCTGCTCGAGCCATCCAACAGGCGATCTACACCGTCTACCATATAATGCCACATAAGGAGCCATCTAAATGCCCGACTGATAACTATTATTATAGGCAAACTCTGCTAACGGCAAGACTGATCCCAAGAACCTCCAAAGTCAATAACACAAGCGCAGAGCATATCCTCCAATATCTGAATGGTACGCTCGGACTACCCGTCAGTCTGAGGGTGAAATGATGTACTCAAATCTATTCGAGTACCCAACTCACGTTGAACTGCCCTCCAAAAGTGTGAAGTAAATTGCGTACCCTGATCAGAAATGATAGACACGGGCCCACCATGAAGGCGAACAATCTCCCGAATATATAACTCAGCCAACCGCTCCGAAGTATAAGTACTTGCCACAGAAATGAAATGTGCTGATTTAGTCAGCCTATCCACAATAACCCAAACTGCATCAAATTTCCTCTGAGTCCGTGGGAGCCCGACAACGAAGTCCATAGTGATACGCTCCCACCTCCAGTCAGGAATCTCTGTCTGATGAAGCAAACCACCGAGTCTCTGATGCTAATACTTTACCTGCTGAAAATTTAAGCAACGAGCCACATACGCAACAATGTCCTTTTTCATCCTTCTCCACCAATAATGTTGCCTCAAGTCTTGGTACATTTTGGTTGCACCGGGGTAAATCAAATACTTAGAACTGTGAGCCTCCTCAAGGATCAACTCACGAAGGCCATCAACATTAGGCACACATAAACAACCATGCATCCTCAAAACACCATCATCTCCAACTGTAACCTGCTTGGCATCACCGTGCCGAAATATGTCCCTAAGGACCGCCAAATGTGGGTCATCATCCTGCCGCTCCCGGATTCGGTCAATTAGGGAAGACCGAGCGACCGTACAAGCTAGAATACTGTTGGGGGAAATATCCAACCTCACGAACTAATTAGCCAATGTCTGAATGTCTAAAGCTAACGGTCTCTCACCAAATGGAATATACGCAAGGCTACCCATACTCACCGCCTCTAATTTCTTAATAGTTGTTCATAGCCAATTACGGAATTCTCAAACAGCTTAACCTTAACAATAATCTCCTTGCAAACCTTCACAATACTGAGAACGAGATGTGATTCATGAAGACCTCATAATTATATACCCGACTTAACGTGTCTCATTTAACGCCACAGGGGCGGCACATACCTCGCAGGTCAAAGCTCAATAACAATAACACGGATTGGCAAGTTATGCACAGTTAATTAATTAGTTTATTTCTTTATTTGTTTATTTAATTATTATTAGCATTACTTTTATTATTATTTATTCATTTATTAAGATTATTATCATTCTTTTTATACATAAATTGTTGAATCAGCCTAACAAGCATGACTCCCTACCAGTACTATCATAAATTTTTAATTCACAAGGGAGAATTTAAACACAAGAATTTTCCATCACCAGGACCTCGTCCTTACATAACTTCCACCATGGCTCGTAGCCCGATTTGAAAATCTCAAATCATATTACAATGCGAGGATCTCGTCCTCAATTCTGAATCACAAGCAACATGCATATCGTGCCAATCGAAACATTCCATTTCCTTCCTTTAAATATTTTACGTTAAACAAAATTACAACACATAAAGATAGACACAGTTATCTCCATAGAATTTTTCAATACAACTATTCATATAAGTAGGTTTTTGAGTTACGAGGCTCACCCGAGAGAAGAGTATATTAGAAGAATTTTATTAGATACATATAACCGTATTAAGTTCAGGAAATCATCACTTTATGCTAATTAGAGATTGTTCTTGTAATGGCACTATTTAATGTGACGACCTCAGCCATACCATAGAAAATATATCAACAGGCTAGGTCTCCGCCTCTAGGAATCTGACCTCCACTTTCGACATTCTGACTCCTTTTTCCCTACCTGGTCATGTAAGTTGAGTTATAACTGCAATAGGGAACGTAGCCTGAGTGTTCTGATGCAATATGACTCTCCCATGTCTAGGACAATTTCTACCACTGGCCGAAATAAGGTATTAATCTGCCCTGAGTCGTCCAAAATTTTACAATCAAATTCGAGTCCTTTAATGAGTCTGTGAACTTGTTCTCTGGCTATAAGAACCGAAGTAGGAGTATGATGGCTAACTTACCGAACTTGATGGCATATTCTGGCACCGACATAGTAACCTGACGCAACCGTTTCAACCCTATGCACCACGCCTTATGGGAAGTCCGAGAAACAAACTCTTTCAACAGCTTTTATGAGACATGAGTAAAGTAATGAATGCTGCATTGGCTGGTCATCCTCTTCGTAGGCTTGCTACAAACATCGGCGGCCAATTTCTTCTCTTTCTATGTTAACTCAACACTACTGAGCTACCCCACTCATATACTCTTCGTTATTCTTTTGCGGTAACTCTCATCCCCATTGACACACAATGATCACAAAAATAGAGCTCTATACAGATAAATCTTGGCACGAACCATTTAGTCTAGAAGTTTATCAACCACTGTACTCCCTCTGAAGCACCCCAAAATCCGAAACCGTGACTTCCACGCTGAGTAGACCTTCTGTAGATTTAAAGTTATCTATATAACTCCTTTGGTATTGAGGTATATGGTTATTAAGGAGGCAGACATATCGCAAGTCCCAGCTTTATCTCTTGCAAAATCTCAGGCCTTATACATGTCACGACCCAAATTCATACTCAGGTAGTGATGGCGCCCAACACCGAAGTCAGGCAAGCCAACACTAGTTACTAACAAAATTACTTAAACAAACGAGATGTTCAAATACTTACCCAGTTTTTAAATTTAAGGAGTCCTTTACTAAATGTGAGGAAATGAAGCAAGTTGATTTAAAATAACCCAAAATCATTTGCCAGCATAAACGGATTTAGCAAAATACTAGCGAATCAACTACGGGTGCCAAGACCTAGTATCACAAGCCCACAGGCGACTAGTGGAATATACAAATAGACAAAATGAATGTACAACTGTCTGAAAGGGGGTAGACAGAAATATCCCAAAAATAATAGAAGCTCCACAGTGACGCTGCAGAACGCCAGGAAGAGCAGCTCACCGTGTAGTCAAATCCCGGTAGTACTCTCAGCGACGAACACCTGAATGGTGACCAACTGCAACAACCTCAGAACCTGTACAATTAAGTACAAAAGTGTAGCATAAGTACATATAAACAAATATGTACTCAGTGAGTATCCCGTCTAAACTCGAAGAAGTAGTGACGAGAGGTAGACGTGTTACTCACTAGGGTCGTCATCAATAATATGATTTAATGAATCTAAACAGTAATAACATTTATGGAAAGCAAGTAGACATGAAGCATCAATATATAAAGATAACGATCTCCCTGCAAGGGCCAAGTAACAATATTTAACAAAAATCACAACTTTCTTTCTCACAGACCAATTTAACTGGTACGAATAATAATAAGACTCTCAATCAAGCACATAGCATATAATATGTCGAGGCGTACGGCCGAAACGACGCAGAAATTTAAATGTGCATTGCCGAGGGTCGAGCGGCACGAACCATAGATACATCTATTACCCCGCTCGCGAATCGGTCATGCGACGCAGTTGACATAAATATAAGGCTACCCCGCTCACGAATTATACATGTGACACGGGTGCTCGTAGACATACACAGATTTTTAGGAAATTCAGGAATTTATCATGGATTATTCTTAAATTCAGGGATTTAAACACTTAAACTTACACATAGCTTTCGAAATTCTCATGTTAATTTCAAGGGTAATAAGCAACCAGGAATACAAGTAAGGCACGTAGAACCATGCTTGTGAAGTCCTAAATTCTACAANACTTCCCGGTCAAGAACGCGCTCGAAACTCCAAATCTTACACCCGAGGACTCGAAACTAGTCAAATGATATATAAATATGTCAATGCATGCTCAAGGTATGGAAATTCTCCTACTTATTTAGTAAATTCATTGTTCTTGAAGAAATCCCAAAATACACCCCCAGGGCTACATGCTCGGATTCCGTAAATTTTCGAAGATAACACTCACCCATAGCCTAAGGGTCATTAATATATAATTCTTATATGATTTCATGGTAGAAAAGTGGTGAATTCCCTAAAGTTCATCAACTCTAGGTTTTCACTCTAACCCCTGTGATTTTCACTATTTAGATGTTAATCTACCTAAGTTTTGGTGTAATAATCTAACATTTTAGTAGAATTTACTTACCTCTTAGTAGCTAGGTGGTGGAGAGTTCTTCCCAAGCTCTCAAGTCTTCAATAGAGGTGAAAAATGAAAGGAATGAAGGAAATCTCGTGTTTAAATGAAAATACACTACCTGGCCTACAGGGGTTCCGCACCTGTGGCTCGAGGACCGCACCTGCGGTCTCGCTCCTACGAGCTGGGGCTCGCACCTGCAGAGTTGGACGGGAAAGGCTGGGCCCGCACCTGCGGAGTTGGAGACCGCACCTGCGGTTCCACTCCTACGGAATTAAATCCGCACCTGCGAGGCTGCGGTCCCCGCACCTGCGAGGTTGGGACCACAGGAGCGGTCCCGCACCTGCGAGGTTGGGACCACAGGAGCGGTCCCGCACCTGCGGCTGGGCAACCGCACCTGCGGTCACACCAGATCAGGTGCACCAGCTGCATTTTCAGCTGGTTTTTGGCTTCGTGTGGTGTCCGGGAGGCACCTAGGACTACCCGAGCCCCCTTCCAATTATACCAACAAGTCTTAAATCGTAATACGGACTCGCTCGAGCTTTCAGAACACCCGAAACAACGCTAAATCTCAAAATCACCCCTCAAAACCCCTAGGATCAAACTTAAGAATTTCAAAGTTTTTGAATTCGGTTTCCATGCGCCGAACCGACCTTTACTACTCGGAATGACACCAATATTTGCAGGCAAGTCATGAATGACATAACGAAACTATTCCTGGTCTTGGAATTCCGTTTGGACGTCGATAACACAACAATCAAGTTCCAAACCAAATTTCAAACTTAAGCAAACTCTATTTCGCTATCTTGCGTCGAAACGCTCCCGGGTCATCCAAAACCCATTCCGAACATACGTACAAGTCCGAAATCATCATACGAAGCGACCGGAATTGTCCAAACTCGATTCCGAGGTCGTTTACTCAAAATGTTGACCGAAGTCAAACTTGGCTTTAAAAGCCAACCTTAAGGAACCAAGTGTTCCTATACTATTCCAAACACTTCCAAATCCCGAACCACCTGTCCCCGCAAGTCACAAATCACAATAAGCCGCTACAGAAAGTCTTATTTAAGGGAACGGGGTCCAAATACGCAAAACGACCGTTCGGGTCGTTACATTCTCCTCCTCTTAAACAAACGTTTGTCCTCGAACGGGTTAAGAATCTGAATTACTGAATAAGTGTGGATATCTGCTCCGCATGTCCTCCTCGGACTCCCAAGTCGCCTCCTCGATCGGCTGGCCCCGCCACTGGACCTTTACAGTAGAAATTCTCTTAGATCTCAACTAGCGGTCCTGTCTATCAACAATAGCAACTGGCTCCTCCTCGTAGCCCAACCTCTCATCCAACTAAATAGTACTGAAATCAACAACGTGAGAGAAGTCGGCGTGGTATCTCCAGAGCATGGATACATGGAATACCGGATGGACTCTCGATAAGTTGGGAGGTAAGGCAAGCTCATAAGCAACCTCACCAACTCGCCTCAATACCTCGAAAGGACCTATGAACCTCGGGCTCAGCTATCCCTTCTTCCCGAATCTCATAATACCCTTCATCGGGGAAACCTTCAGCAGAACCTTATCCCCCTCCATAAATGACACATCACGTGCCCTCTGATCCGCGTAACTCTTATGTATTGACTGTGCTGTGCGGAGCCTCTCCTGAATTAACTTCACCTTCTCTAAAGCATCTCTCACCAAGTATACACCATATAACTTAGCCTCACCAGGCTCAAACCACCCGATAGGAGAACGACATCGCCGACCATATAAAGCCTTAAATGGAGCCATCTCGATGCTGGACTGATAACTATTATTATAAACAAACTCGGCCAAGGGAAAGAACTGGTCGAACTGGCCTCCCAAGTCAAGCACACATGCTCTGCGCATGTCCTCCAATATCTGAATTGTACGCTCCGACTGACCATCAGTCTGTGGATGAAATGCTGTGCTGAGATCAATCTGAGTGCCCATCTCTTTGTGCAATACTCTCCAGAAGTGCGAGATGAATTGAGGACCTCGATCTGATATAATGGACACCGGTACACCGTGCAACCGGACTATCTCTCGAATGTAGATCTGGGCTAGCCTCTCAGAAGTATAAGTAGTAGCCACAGGAATGAAATGCGCCGATTTGGTCAACCTATCCACAATAACCCAAACCGCGTCAACCTTCCGCAACGTCCGAGGCAACCCAACCACGAAGTCCATAGTAATGCGCTCCCACTTTCACTCAGGAATGGGCATCTGCTGAAGTAAGCCTCCTGGCCTCTGGTGCTCATATTTAACCTGCTGGCAATTAAGACACCTAGCCACATACTCCCCAATGTCCCTCTTCATCCGTCTCTACCAGAAATGCTGCTTCAAATCACGATACATCTTCGTAGCACCAGGATGAACAGAATACCGCGAACTGTGTGCCTCCTCTAGAATCCTCTGCCTCAAGCCATCAACATTAGGAACACACAATCGACCCTGAAGTCTCAGAATACCATCATCGCCAATAGTAACCTCCTTGGCACCACCTTGGACCACTGTCTCCCGTAGTTCTGCCAAACACGGATCATCATACTGTCGAGCCTTGATCTCCCCTAATAATGAAGACTGAGCAACCACATAAGCTAGAACTCGACGAGGCTCTGAAAGATCTAATCTCACCAAGCGATTGGCCAAGGACTGAATGCCCAATGCTAGAGGTCTCTTCTTTGCTGCAATATAGGCCCCATACTCTCCGCCTTCCTACTCAAAGCATCTGCTACTACATTCGCCTTGCCCAGATGATAGAGAATGGTGATGTCGTAATCCTTTAGTAACTCAATACACCTGCGCTGCCTCTAATTAAGATCCCTCTATTTGAACAAGTGCTGCAAGATGCGGTGGTCCGTATACACCTCACAAGACACCCCATATAAGTAATGCCTCCAAATCTTAAGAGCATGAACAATCGCCGCCAACTCCAAATCGTGCACAGGGTAATTCTTCTCATGAACCTTCAGCTGGCGCGAAGCATAAGCAATAATTCTCCCTTCGTGCATTAATACACACCCCAAGCCAACGCGTGAAGCGTCGCAATACACCGTATACATCCCCGAACTGGAAGGCAATACTAGAACTGGTGCCGAAGTCAATGCAGTCTTGAGCTTCTGAAAGCTCGCCTCACACTCATCAAACCACCGAAACGGAGCATTTTTCTGAGTCAATCTAGTCAATAGGGATGCAATGGATAAAAATCCCTCCACAAATCGCCGGTAGTAGCCTGCTAGACCCAAGAAACTCCTGATCTCTGTCGCTGAAGTAGGACATGGCCAACTCTGAACTGCCTCAATCTTCTTAGGATCGACCTCGATACCCTCTCCGGATACCACATGTCCCAAGAATGCCACAAAATCTAACCAAAACTCACACTTGGATAACTTAGCATATAGCTTCTGTCCTCGTAAGGTCTGGAGAACAACTCTCAAATGATGTTCGTGCTCTTCCAGGCTACGTGAGTAAACCAAAATTTCATCAATAAAGACGATGACAAAGGAATCAATATACGGCCTGAACACCCTGTTCATCAAATCCATAAATGATGTCGGGGCATTAGTCAAGCCAAAGGACATTACCAAGAACTCATAATGGCCATATCTCGTACGAAAAGCCGTCTTCAGAACATCCGAAGCCCGAATCTTCAGCTGATGATACCCTGATCTCAAGTCAATTTTAGAAAATACCCTGGCACCCTGTAACTGGTCAAACAAATCATCGATGCGCGACAATGGATACTTGTTCTTAATATTTACCTTGTTAACCTGGCGGTAATCATTGCACATCTGCATAGACCCATCTTTCTTCTTTACAAGTAGAACTGGAGCACCCCACGACGATACACTCGGCCTGATAAACCCCTTAGCCAACAACTCCTCAAGCTGCTCCTTCAACTCTTTTGGAGCCATACGGTACAGGGGAATATAAATAGGCTGAGTGCCTGGAGCTACATCAATACAAGAATCGATATCTCGATCCGGAGGCATGCCCGGAAGGTTTGAAGGAAAGACATCCGCATACTCTCGAACAACTGGCACTGAATCAATCATTGGAAACTCGGCGGTGGTGTCCTACACATAAGCAAGATACGCCAAACAACCCTTCTCGACCATATGTCGAGCCTTCAGGAAGGAAATAACTCTACTGGCTGCACTAACTGAGGAACCTCTCCATTCCAACGTAGGCAACTCGGGCATGGCCAAAGTAACCGTCTTGGCATGGCAATCAAAGATGGCATGATGAGGAGATAGCCAATCCATGCCCAGGATGATCTCAAAATCAACCATGTCGAGCAATAGAAGGTTCGCTCTAGTCTCGAACCCACAAAAGGTGACCACACAAGACCGATAGACCCGGTCTACCCCCACAGAATCGCCCACAGGAGTGGACACATATATAGGAGAATCTAAGGACTCGCAAGGAACATCAAGAAAACAAGCAAATAAGGCTGACACATATGAATAAGTAGATCCCGGATCAAATAGCACTGATGCCTCCCTACCACATACTAAAATAGTACATGTGATCACGGCGTCTAAGGCCACTACATCTGCTCGGGCCAGAATAGCATAGAATCTGGCTGGAGTACCTAAAGACTGACCTCCGCTGAACTGAATAAGAGCTAAATGAGCTCCCCCTGACTAGCCTCCACCTCTGGGATGACCTCTACCAACCTGTCCTCCACCTCTGGGTGGACGGAGCGCCAGTGCTGAGTATGTAGGCTGATAACTCTGCTGAACAGCCTTGCCGCGAAGTCTGGGACAAGTCCTCCTCATATGGCCTGAATCACCACACTCATATTATCTCACTGGAGGCATAGCCTGCTGCCCTGAAGAAGAAGAACCCTGAATAGCTGGGGGACGGTGAGAAACCTCTGGCATAGCACTGAAGTAGGGATTGGGAGAACCCTGATGATCTAAATACCCGCCGGAGGAACCCAGGATGGCTGGTGGGCGATAAGAACTCTTCGTCATGGCACTGAAATAAGGCCTCACTGGAGCACCACGGGGAGGTGGTGGGGGAGATGAATATGGAGGACTGTTAGGCTGGCCTCTGCTGAACTGACCCCTGCCCCTGCCTGGGGCGCCTCGGAAATCTCCAGAAAATCTAACTCTCTTATCCGGCTGACCCTGCTCTCTACCCCTCGATCGGTAACCCTCAATCTGGCGAGCTATCTCGACCACAAGCTGATAAGGAGTACGCATCTCCACCTCTCGGGCCATGTTGCCCCTAATACCTGAGTGCAACCCAGCTACGAATCTCCGCACTCTATCAGCCTCTATAGGTAGAATCATGAGGGCATGACGGGATAACTCTGAAAACCTGGCCTCGTAATCTGTCACTGTCATCTACCCCTGCTCCAGCTGCTCGAACTGATACCGCAGCCCTTCCCTCTCGAAGGGTGGAATATACCTGTCCAGGAATAGCTGAGTGAACTGCTCCCATGTCAGAGGAAGGCAACCTGCTGGACTACCTAGGATGAATGACTGCCACCATCTGTGGGCCCTGCCCTCTAGCTGAAAAGTAGTGAAATCAACTCTGTGGGACTCCAAGATCCTCATATTGTGCAGCCTGTCCATGCACCTATCAATAAAATCCTGGGCATCCTCGCCCCTCTCACCCCCGAAGAAAGGAGGGTGCAACCGAGTCCATCTATCAAGTAACTTCTGCAGATCGCCGTTCGTGGCTAGTCTAAGCTCAGGTGCTACTGCTGGCTGTGCTCCACCCGTGGGCAGAGTACCCGGAGTCTGATATATTGTCGTTGCATGACCTGCGGCCTGGGTGGTAGGGGTCTGAACCCCCCCCCCCCCCCCGCCTGAGATGTAGCAGGATCCACTGGAAATAAACCAGCCTGAGTCATAGTATCCATGAACCGCATCATACGGCCCATGACCTCCTGGAAGCCTGGTGCACTCATTAAATCCATCAGAGCTGGATCTGCTGGGAGCACCTCACCCTGCTCCTCAGGGATAGGATCCTATGGGGGTGTTAATGGAGTAACTCTGGGATGCCCCCGTCCCCTATCTCGGGCCGGTGCCCTCCCCCGGCCTCTACCACGGCCTCGAACTACGGGGGGTAGCGGTATCTCTTGGGCCTGGAATATTAGTTGCACGATTCCTCACCATCTTTGAGAGAGTAGAAGAATGAGATTTAGTAAGACCATCGACTGCACGATAGAAGAAGAATAAAGAGAGATTTTACTAACACCCTGTAGCCTCCAGAAGATAAATACAGACGTCTCCGTATCGATCCGCAAGACTCTACTAGGTTTGCCTGTGACTTGTGAGACCTACGTGAACCTAGAGCTCTGATACCATGTTGTCACGACCCAAATTCCTACTCAGGTCGTGATGGCGCCCAACACCGAAGTCGGGTAGGCCAACACTAGTTACTAACTAAATTACTTAAACAAATGAGATGTTCAAATACTTACCTAGTTTTTAAATTTAAGGAGTCCTTTACTAAAAGTGAGGAAATGAAGCAAGTTGATTTAAAATAACCTAAAATCATTTCCCAGCATAAACGAATTTAGCAAAATACTAGTGAATCAACTACGGGTGCCAAGACCTTGTGTCACAAGCCCACAGGAGACTAGTGGAATATACAAATAGACAAAATGAATGTACAACTGTCTGAAAGGGGGTAGACAGAAATATCCCAAAAATAATAGAAGCTCCACAGTGCCTCTGCAGAACGCCAGGAAGAGTAGCTCACCGTGTAGTCAAATCCCAGTAGTACTTTCAGCGACGAACACCCGAATGGTGACCAGGTGCAACAACCTCAGAACCTGTACAATTAAGTACAGAAGTGTAGCATGAGTACATATAAACAAATATGTACCCAGTGAGTATCCCGTCTAAACTCGAAGAAGTAGTGACGAGAGGTAGACGTGTTACTCACTAGGGTCGTCATCAATAATATGATTTAATGAATCTAAACAGTAATAACATTTATGGAAAGCAAGTAGACATGAAGCATCAGTATATAAAGATAACGATCTCCCTGCAAGGTCCAAGTAAAAATATTTAACAAAAATCACAAGTTTCTTTCTCACAGAACAATTTAATTGGTACGAATAATAATAAGACTCTCAATCAAGCACATAGCATATAATATGCCGAGGCGTACGGCCGAAGCGACGCAGAAATTTAAATGTGCACTGCCGAGGGTCGAGCAGCACGAACCATAGACGCATCTAGTACCCCGCTTGCGAATCGATAATGCGACGCGGTTGACATAAATATAAGGCTACCCCAAACACGAATTATACGTGCAACACGGGTGCTCGTAGACATACACAGAATTATCAGGAAATTCAGGAATATATCATGGATTATTCTTAAATTCAGGGATTTAAACACTTACACTTTCACATAGATTCCGAAATTCTCATGTTAATTTCAAGGGTAATAAGCAACCAGGAACACAAGTAAGGATACAGGAAAGGCACGTAGAGGCATGCTTGTGAAGTCCCAAATTCTACCCGACACAACAGAGTAGTAGCTACGCACGGACTCTCGTCACTTTGCATGTACGTAGCCCCCGCAAATAAGGACAAACTCAATCATTTACATTTACCTATGGGGACAATTCCCTCTTACAAGGTTGGAAAGGAGACTCACCTCGCGTAGAATCAACTTCCCGGTCAAGAACGCACTCGAAACTCCAAATCTTACACCCGAGGACTCGAAACTAGTCAAATGATATATAAATATGTCCATGCATGCTCAAGGTATGGAAATTCTCCTACTTATTTAGTAAATTCACTGTTCTTGAAGAAATCCTAAAATACACCCCCATGCCCACATGCTCGGATTTCGGAAATTTTCGAAGATAACACTCACCCATAGCCTAAGGGTCATTAATATATAATTCTTATATGATTTCATGGTAGAAAAGTGGTGAAATTCCCTAAAGTTCATCAACCCTAGGTTTTCACTCTAACCCCTATGATTTCCACTATTTAGATGTTAATCTACCTAAGTTTTGGTGTAATAATCTAACATTTTAGTAGAATTTACTTACCTCTTAGTAGCTAGGTGGTGGAGAGTTCTTCCCAAGCTCTCAAGTCTTCAATGGAGGTGAAAAATGAAAGGAATGAAGGAAATCCCGTGTTTAAATGAAAATACACTGCCTGGCCTACAGGGGTTCCGCACCTGCGGCTCGAGGACCACACATGCGGTCTCACGCCTGCGAGCTGGGGCTCGCACCTGCGGAGTTGGACCGGAAAGGCTAGGCCCGCACCTGCGGAGTTGGAGACCGCACTTGCGGCATTCCTGCATCTGCGAGGCTGGGACCGCAGGAGCGGTCCCGCACCTGCGGTCATACAAGACCAGGTGCACCAGCTGCTTTTTCAGCTGGTTGTTTGCCTCGTGTAGTGTACGAGAGGCACCTGGCCCCACCCGAGCCCCTGTCCAATTATACCAACAAGTCCTAAATCATAATACGGACTCGCTCGAGCCTTCAGAACACCCGAAACAACACTAAATCTCAAAATCACCCCTCAAAACCACTAGGATAAAACTTAAGAATTTCTAAGTTTTTGAATTCGGTTTCCATGCGCCGAACCGACCTATACTACTCAGAATGACACCAAACTTTGCACGCAAGTCATGAATGACATAACGGAACTATTCTCGATCTAGGAATTCTTTTTGGACCTCGATAACACAACAATCACATTCCAAACCAAATTTCAAACTTAAGGAAACTCTATTTTGCTATCTGGCGTCAAAACGCTCCCGGGTCATCCAAAACCCATTCCGAACATACGTACAAGTCCGAAATCATCATACGAAGCTACTGGAAACGTCGAAACTCTATTCCGAGGTCGTTTACTCAAAATGTTGACCAAAGTCAAACTTGGCTTTAAAAGCCAACCTTAAGGATCCAAGTGTTCCAATACTATTCCAAACACTTTCAAATACCGAACCACCCGTCCCCGCAAGTCACAAATCACGATAAGCCGTTACAGAAAGTCTTATTTAAGGGAACGGGGTCCGAATACGCAAAATGACCGGTCGGGTCGTTACAATACATTCCAAGCCAAAACCGATATAACACATGACCCCATAATCTATTCCTTAATAGTGGATTTCCCCACTTGGCACGAAGTCATAGGTCACAATGCCTGATAATCCACAACATTAAACTTCACAGCTCATATAAATCAACCTCGTTGCTTTCAACCATTCCTTGTTATGCAATACTGAAGTAGCTATAAATCCTTCTATGATATAGGCTAGTCCAACATGTACCGACTAAGCTAGAACCTCCGTGTCTAGATCCATTTGAGACTATACAATAGGTGCTGATGTTCGAGCTTTAGTCTGAGCTCTACTTCTGTCTCTTCCCTTAATTGTAGTTGTCATTAGGGCTTCATCTCTTGTCTGGTTTTAGACGCTTGGCATGTTGTCGATATTTGTGAGAGGACAAGAATAGACAAGTTCAATCATCAATGGTAGAATAAATTCTCATGATGGAGTAGAGTAGAAGTGAAATTGTTCCTAAATTCATAGCCTCTGAGAGATAAGTACAAACGTCTCTGTACCGATCCTTCAGACTCTACCAAGTTTGTTCGTGAATTATGAGACCTAAGAAACCTAGTGCTCTAATACCAACTTGTCACGACCCAAATTCCCAACCTTAGGGATAGTGATGGCGCCTAACACCACACTTTCTAGGCAAGCCAATGTTAGAATTCGAGTAGCTAATTTCCTTTGATTATTTTCTTAATCATCAATAAATAAATTTAAAGTAAACTTAATTTAAATGATTTCCAAAGAAAAAATAATAAACAATTGAATAAAACGAACCACGAACTAATTATAAAAATTGATCTAGAACTACCCCAGAGTCTGGGGTCACAATTCATGAACTACTAAAGAATACTACAACTACTGGGCTAAAAGAAATAATGTAACTGTTCTGAATATACTAAAACAGTTTTATAAAAATAGGAGAAGACCTTCGGGATCTGCGAACGCCGGCAGATATACCTCGTGTCTCTGAATAAATAGGTGGATTCTCTAAAAATCTCTACTGTTGGCTAGTACCTGGATCTGCACAAAAGAGTGCAGAGTGTAGTATCAATACAACCGACCCCATGTATTGAGTAAGTGTCGAGCCTAACTTCGACGAAGTAGTGATGAGGCTACGGCGGGGCATTAACAACATATAACCTGTGACAATAATAGGTACAATAATGCAATAAAATAATTCTACACGAACAAAAAAAATATAACTGAGACAATACATATAAAGCAAGAAAGAAATCTAAACAAATAATTAAGTACTGCAACAACAATGAAATAACTCAGCCGCCTTTTCCAGGCCTTAGCTATAACCAACTCTCAAGTAATTTCAAAGTTTCCAAACTTTAACTTTAAATAAAAGTAGTGCCAAAATATGAAAAATAGTAATATAAAATAGTAAGTTTTCAAATCTTTGTTTTTCTTTGAAAACCAGTAAAAATATAAATGTCCTCCCTTATTTCTCCTTGTTGCGGCGTGCAACCCGCTCCCACCTGTCCACCCTTATTGCTCCTCCCTAAATATATCACCATTATTACTCCTGTTGCGGCGTGAAACCCGATCCCACATGTCCACCCTTATCACTCCTTGTTGCGGCGTGCAACTCGCTCCCACCAGACATATCATATCAATTTATTCATAATTTCACAATTCAAATCAAAGCCTTTCACAATATTTATGTCTCGACAATTGTAAACAGAACAAGTTTCGTTTTAAATAACATTAAAAACATAATATGAAATAATGACAATAAAACAATGAGTGTTCCAGCCTTTATTTTATAAACATTAAAACATGCATATTCTCCCTTATCATTGTCTTATTGCGGCGTGCAACCCGGTCTCACCTGTTCACCCTTATCATTATCAATTAGCCACCCTTATCACTGCCCCTTTATCACACACCCCTTATCACAGCCCCCTTATCACAGTTAATCATCAAAAACTTTCACAGTTCAGGCCAAGCCTTTCACAACACCTTTATTTCAACAATTGCAAACAGAAAATAGTATAGCTCGTAAGGTTCAACCAATATCATTTCACAATAAAACCAACCATAATATATGTAAACACCATAACGTTGTCAACCCAACTCAATCTTTATGTAATAGACAACACTTTTAACATACTTGCAACAATAATTGGCAATAATCGATTGAAATCAAATACCCACGTAAACCTCAACAATCATAAAACAGTTAAACTGCAATTCTCATAACTTCCTCAATATTATCAAAAATAAAACCAACAAGAACATAAATATGTATATGCCTCGTAGAAACAATGCCAAACTACTGAACCATTTTGTACCACAAGGGAACCAAATAAACAACCAATACTCTTTCCAAAATAACCACAAGAATATTTAACAACAGCGGAAAAGGCCAAGTAATCGTAGAAACAATAATGAACATAGAACAATTAAGCCAGGAATCAATTAACTTGGGAACGGGGAAGGGATTATGTTTAACAAACCATTTGGTGGTGCAAAAATACTCGTCACCTCACCTATACACCACACACATGCATTTCACATAGCAAACAAGTGGGGATTCCTATTCCCTCAAGTCAAAGTTAGACCAAACATTTACCTCAATTTCACAGGTCACTCACTGCTCAATTATGGCTTTTCCTTTAGAATATTTCTCTAACTTGCTTGAATCTAATCATAATTAACTCAATATCATTAATTAAGGCTAAAGGAACTAACTTTATTGAAAATTATAATTTTTCCTAAGTTTTCTCAAAAAGAGTGAAAACCCGACCCAGGACCTGCTTGGTCTAAACTCAGGGTTCGGACCAAATTATGTTTACCCATTACCCCACGAACCCAAATATACAATTAATTTCGAAATCTGACCTCAATTTTAGGTAAAGATTCAATTTTTACAAAATTCTCTAATTCTACCCAAACCCTCAATTTTTACCATGAAAATTCTTAGTTTTTTATTTAAAAGTGATGAAAAACAATGAGTAATTGAAAGAGTAATATTTAGAATTGATTACCTATGACTTGGGGATGATATTTGGTGAAGAAATTTGTTCCTAGGGCTGTGGGGTTCGAAATTTTGAAGAAGAAGAAGTCTCCCGTTTTATATATATATTTCTGCCAGCTATTCTGCCTCGTTTATCATGCCAAACGATCCCGAAACACGACTTTTATGCCTCCACTAGATTCCTTGTGAAATTCTAGTCAAGTTAGGCCTTTTAATCACTCAATTTAACCTTATAATGAAGGAGATATGTAGGTTTTAATATTTGCAAATAATGCAAATTTTTAATACGCCGTCAGTGACAATTTCGTAATTAACTTGACAAATCTGGCAACCTTAGTAAAATGACCATAAAATCCTCATACGATTTTCAAATTCGATGATTCTTTTGCTACGGGTCCGTAATTACGATACGGATCTAATACTTCAATCAAAACAGACATTGGAGCTCATTTGTTCAATATGATATCATTTATGCTTGAAGAAACAACGTCAAAGCATAAGAAAGAACGAGCGCAACACAACCCAAACCTATTCGAAACTCACCCGAGCCCTCGGGGCTCTAAACCAAACATGCACATAAGTCTAAAAGCATCATACGGACTTGCTCGTGTGATCAAATCATGAAAATGACATGTAAAACTATGAATTAAACCTCAAAACTCATTATTTTTCTCAAAAACACTTAAAGTTCATTATTTATCAACCGAACGTCTGAATCACATCAAATAAATTCCAATTCTCACCAAATTTCGCAGACAAGGCTTAAATATCATAACCTGTATCGAGCTCCGAAATCGAAATACGGGCCTGATACCAACGGTTTCAAACGTTAATTCATTTTTGTATTTCATTAATAATTCGGCAAAATAATTTCTTACAAAAATTGATTTCTAAGGCTTGGGACCTCAGAATTCAATTCCGGGCATACGCCCAAGTCCCATATTTTACTGCGGACCTCCCGGGATCGTCGAAACACAGATTTGAGTCCGTTTACTAAAAATGTTGACTCAAGTCAACTAAAACCAAATTTTTAATTCTAAAAATTATTATTTCTTATATTTTCACATAAAGGCTTTCCGATTTCATGCCCGGACTGCGCATGCAAATCGAGGTAGTTAAAATTAATCTTTTTATGGCTAATAAGCCTGGAACGGAGTCTAAATTTATAAAATGACCCCTTGGGTCATCACAAAGCCTAAACTAGATATTTTGCATGATTGACAGCTCAATTACCTTATCACATGGTGAAACCATAGATATCAACAAAATAGTGCCACTATACAGTGCCATGGAAATAACAGAGTCTCAATTCACAGGGTGCACGCCCACACGCCCGTCACCTAGCATGTTCCTCACCTCAATACCAATCGCATAATGAAATTCGGGGTTTCGTACCCTCAGCACTAAGTTTAGAAGAGTTACTTACCTCGAAGATGCCAAATCCAATACCCAGCAAGCCAAACGATGCTCCAAAAATATCATCATGCGCATACCGACCTCCGAACGGTTTGAAACTGGCCAAAAGCAACTCAAATACATCAAATAATGCCAAAGAAAACAAACTCAATCGATAAAGGTCGAAACTTTAATCACAAATCCTAAAATCAACCAAAACGTCAAACCCGGGCCCGCGCCTCGGAACCTGACAAAACTCACAAAATCCGACAATCTATTTAATTACGAGTCCAACCATACTAGTTTAACTCAAATCTGACTGCGAATCGATGTTCAAAACTCAAAAATTCACTTTATGAAATATTAGACAAAACCCCCAATATTTCACTTTGAAATCATCAATCAAATGCCAAACACGAAGTTGCATTAATGAAATAAAAACAAAATCGAGTATAGTACACTTACCCCAATCCATATGGTGAAAAGCGCCTCCAAATATTGTTCAAATCCGAGCTCCCCAACTCAAAATATGACCAAATGAACAAAAACCTTCTATATTAAGTATTTTTGCCCAACTGTTTTGCCTCGTTTTGCATGCCAAACGATCCCTAAACTTGCTTTTGATGCCTCCATTGGATTCTATGAAATTTCAGTCAAGTTAGGCTTTTGAATCACTCTATTTGACCTTATAATGAAGGAGATATGTTGGTTTCAATATTTGGAAATAGTGCAGATTTTTAAATAAAAATTCAGTGACAATTTCGTAATTAATCTGAAAAATCTGACAACCCAATTCTTAGTAAAATTACCATAAAGTTCTCATACGATATCCAAATTTGACGATTCATTTTTCTACGGATCCATTATTATGATACAGATCTAACGATTCAATCAAAATAGAAATCAGAGCTTATATTTTCAATATGGTACCATTTATGCTTGAAGAAACGACGTCGAAACATAAGAAAAATGAGTGCAACACAACTCAAACATATCTGAAGCTCACCCGAGCCCCTCGGGACCCCGTACGAACATACCAACAAGTCCCACAACATAATAAAGACTTACTCGAGGCCTCAAATCACGCATAACAATATCGAAATGACGAAACACACCTTAATTCAAACTTAATGAACTTTCGACTTCCAAAAACTAGCGCCGAAACATGTCAAATCAACAAACCCTAATATATCATACAGAGCTACTCATACCCCCAAACTACCGAGCGAAATGTAAATGCTCAAAACAACGAATCGGGTCGTTAGATTCTCCCCCACTTAAAAATATGTTCGTCCTCGAACGTGCCAAGATTTTTTCCTAAGCCTTCAAACATCGTGTAACCTTACCATGTACATATCTGTGATGACCCAAAGGGTCATTTTATGAAAACAAACCTAATTCTAGGCTTAATATCCCTAAAAAGACTAATTTTAATTACCTCGATCTGCATGCGCTGTCCGGGCGTGAAACCGGAAAGCCTTTATGTGAAAATATACAAAATAATAATTTATAGAGTTAAAATTTGGATTTAGTTGACTTTGGTCAACATTTTTGGTAAACGGACCCGGATCTGTGTTTCGAGGATCCCGAGAGGTCCGCAGTAAATTATGGGACTTGGGCGTTTGTCCAGAATTGAATTCTGAGGTCCCAAGCCTTAGAAACATTTGCTGGTTAATTCAAGAAATAAAGAAATGAAATAATATGTAAAAATTGTGATATCGGGCCCGGGCCCGTATTTTGGTTCCGGAAGCCCGAAACAAGTTCGTTATGTTATTTAAGTCCTATCTGTGAAGTTTCATAAAATCGGAGTTGATTTGATGTAATTCGGGCATCCGGTTCAAAAGTTAGGAATTTGAGTGTTCTTGATGAAATCTTGAGTTTTGAGGCTAAATCTATAGATTTTGATGTTATTTTGATGATTTGATCGCACGAACAAGTTTGTATGATGTTTTTAGACTTTCAGGCATGTTTGGTTTGGAGACACGAGGGCTCGGGTGAGTTTCAGGGAGGCTACGGAGTTCCTAGACTTAGAAAAATAAACCAACAACTGAACATCTGGTGTGCAGGCCTCAGATCTCGCAAATGCGACGTCGGGCTTCGCAAATGCGAAGCCAGTGGACAGCCTTTAATCTCGCAATTGCGAGGTCCTGGGTCGCAAATGCGAAGGCCTGCTCGCATTTGCGATATTTGTTCGGAAAGCTCAGGGTTCGCAAATGCGAGACCCGCAGCCTGTTATATCAGCTTTTTGACGGAATTTTCATTTCTTTTTCAATTTTCTCAAACCCTAAACCTCCATAGGCGATATTCCAAAGACCCAAACTTCTCCAAATCATTGGTAAGTGATCTCTAACTAATTTCTTTCAATTCCTAACAACTTTTAACAATATTACAACCAAAAATCTTGAGTTTTTATGATAAAAATTTGGTTTTTGGGTAGAACTTAGAAATTTCAAATTTTGGGGAATTAGACCTTGAATTGAGGTCGGATTCCAATACCAATTGTATATTCGGGCTCGGGGGAGATTGGGTAAATGGGTTTTGGTCCGAACCTCGGGTTTAGACCAAGCGGGTCCGGGGTCGATCTTTGAATTTGAAAAGGAAAACTTAGGAAAACCATTATTTTTCAATAAAGATGATTCCTTTAGGCTATGATTGATAACATTGAACAAGTTGTGATTAGATTCGAGCGGAATAGAGGCAAATTCTAAAGGAAAGGCAGTGCTAGAACAGTTAATTGCTTGTGAGATCGAGGTAAGTGTTTGGCCTAACCAGCTTGAGGGAATAGGTGTTGTTATCTTATTTTCTATGTGCTAGTGTGGAGTACGATGTGTAGGTGTGGTGACGAGTACCTATACGTTGGTGTCAAGCATGCCCGTGAGTCTTATAATGTGATTGTTGTGACCCTCATTATATACTGTCCATGATAAACGGATGACTATCCGGGTTGAACAAAACTCATGATGATTCCTTGGTAATTGACCATTGTTGAGCATTGGCTCAAGTTGTGATTTATTTTGTGAAGTAACAGTTGGAATGAGATTGGTTATAGCTGATTTCCCTAGCCTGGATGTAATTGTTTATGTTGTTGATTCCCTTGGGGGGATGTTATTGTTTCCACTGTTTGGGTGAGGAAAGAGTGATAAAGCACGAAGGGTGATGCTGTGTACATTTACATCTACATTTACATTTATGCATATGGTGAGGATGAGAGTAAAAGAACGAAGGCTGATGCAGTGTACATTTACATCTACATTTACATTTATGCATATGGTGAGGATGAGAGTAAAAGCACGAAGGGTGATGTCGTGCACATTTACATCTACATTTACATTTATGCATATGGTGAGGATGAGAGTAAAAGCACGAAGGGTGATGTCGTGCACATTTACATCTACATTTACATTTATGCATATAGTGAGGATGAGAGTAAAAGCACGAAGAGTGATGTCGTGTACATTTGCATCTATATTTACATTTATGCATATGGTGAGGATGAGAGTAAAAGCACGAAGGGTGATGTCGTGTCATTATTCATATGCATTGCATTTTAATTATTGGTTTACCATTGTTCATATCTGTCTTTCTTTCATTGTTTCAATCCTTATGATAAGATTCCCCAGAGCATGACCTCTTCCCATTATTTGTTATTTGTAGATCCCTTACTTGCTGTTATTTCTGCTAGTACGATTACTCTGTCCAGGTTTTTATGTGGTGTATTGTCCTAGCCTCGTCACTACTTCGCCGAGGTTAGGCTCAGCACTTACTCAGTACATGGGGTCGGTTGTACTGATACTACACTCTACACTATTTTGTGCAGATCCAGGTACCTGCCAGCATTAGGAAATTTTTAGTAGTCCGCACTCAGCATTCGAAGACACGAGGTAGATCTGCCGGCGTCCGCAGATTCTTGGCGTCTTCTCTCAGTTTTTACAGACACTGTTTTATTATTTTCGAGACAGTTATACTATTTTTTTCATCCCATTATTTGTAGTATTCTTAGTGGTTCGTGAATTGTGACACCAGACTCTGGGGTAGTTATTTGGTTGTTTGTCTAGTTAGAGGCTCGGTATTATTATTATTATTATTATTATTATTATTATTATTATTATTATTATTAATATTATTATTATTCATTTATTCTTGATTCGTGAGTTATGGAATGGGAGTAATAAAGTTTAGTTTATTTTGCATCGTCTTAGTGAAATAGATTTTTACGGTAAATTTATTAAACTAATTCTAACATTGTCTTGCCTAGCAAGTGTGATGTTAGGCTCCATCACGATCCCTAAGGTTGGGAATTTGGGTCGTGACAATATTCGGGGGTGATCCCACGTCACCCTATTCCATATAGTCCCGACAACACAACATACGAATGATCATTACTTCAATCTTAACTCGTAAACCTTTGGAATCCAATTTTCCAACATTTGGAATTTCCTATAAGACCCAAATCTCGCATCTATACACAGTATAAGTCTGAAAACGATGTACCAAGACATAACCATAACCAAAGACACAATCATAGGATAGACCACATAACTCAAATACCCATAACGAAATTTCCTATCACAGTAGCTGCTCAAAACAAACCAATTTCGGTAATAAACCTCATATCAACTAAAATCTTTCTGAACCTGTAAACACTGCCAATGATGAAAGAATCACGTAGAAACTCGTAACCACTTATCAGACCAACAAGTCATGGAACTCCCCCCCCCCTACAAAAACTATAGCCAATTTTTAAGCCGACTTCTGATATTATCCTCTATACATGCTGTAATCAAATCTGATAGTATCATTATAGGTCCAATGACCTCATCTCATCCAAGACAACCACTCTAGTGACATGCCACATCAATATAATTTAAAGCCACAACTCGAGCAATCTGTGCACTAATAAACAATATTACAAAGGTACTCAATCATGGAAATTGACTCAAACGAGAGAACCATCCAGCAAGTTCAACAAGTAACACCACAACCGAAATGATACGAACTCATACCAAGTAAAACCATGTAACGACCTGACCGTTCGTTTTGAGATTTAGCGCCCCGATCCCCTGATAATTGTTTCTCCCATGTCTTATTAGGTCAATGGAATGAGTCGGAGCATTGAGTGATGAAAATTGGAGTGTTCTTGGACATATAGTCCTTTAAGGTGAGCTTTAACCTTAGAAATTGGGCCGGAGCGGGAGTTGTGTGAAGACGGATCCTGAATGGAAATCCGTCGACTCCGTTAGCTCCGTTGAGTGATTTCGGTGTTGAGTGCGTGTTCGGAATGTGTTTTTGAGGCCAGACGCAGATTTAGGCTTGAATTGGCGAAAGTTAGAATTTCGGCGATTTCGGCCGATAGGTGAGATTTTGATATCGGACTCGGAATGGAATTCCGAAAGCGACAGCAGGTCCGGAATGTCATTTATGACCTGTGTGAAAAATTTGAGGCCATTCGGACGAGTTTAGACGTGGTTCGGCGTCGGAGGTGAATTCTTGAAAATTCCTAAGTTCTTAGGCTTGAATCTATGCTTATTTGATGATTTTGATGTTATGGAGCGTGTTTTTAAGGCTCGACTAAGTTGGAATGAGGTATTGGGGTCAGTTGGTGGTTTTGGTTAAGGTCCTGGGGGCCTCGGGTGTGTTCCGGATGCTCAACGGGTTAGTTTTGGACTTACGAAGACACCAGATTTTGCTGCTGTTGGTTTCCTTGTATGCGTTCGCGAGGGGGTGGCCGCATTCTCATAGGCTATTTTTGGGCTCTAGATATTTTGTTCATCGCGTTCGTGGTCAGACGAATGCGTTCGCATAGCTTAGTCAGGTCCTTCAACGCGAACGCAGGGGTCCCATCGCGTTCGCATAGAGTTGAGCTGGGGTCCCAGTGGTCAGGGGTCATAACCCTTCGCGTTTGCAGGCATTGACCGCGTTCGTAGAGGGTTGGAAAATCATTTGACCGCGTTCGCGGGCCCTACTTCGCGTTCGCGTAGGCCATTTTCTGGGCCATAGATTTTTACTCTTCGCGTTCGCGGTGTCCCCTCCGCGAACGCATAGAACAATTACCTGGGCAGATTATTAAAACCCAATTCCGAGGGTTTAAGTTATTTTTCACCATTTTCGAATTTTGGAGCTCGGGAAAGACGATTCTTGGAGACTTTTGCACCTGGGTAATTTGGGTAAGTGATTCCTAACCTATATAGATCAATTCCCATGAATCTAATCTTAATTTCCACCTTTAATTTCGAATTTCTTGAGTAGAAAATGGGGAAAAGGGAAGAAACTTCATAGACCGAATTTTGGGGTTTTGATTGGGTGTTTGACCTCCGATTTGAGAGATTTACATATGGTTAGACTCGTGAGTGAATAATAATTCGGANATTAGTTATTTCGATTTCTTGAATTTATATTTACGTTATCCCATTGAATTGAATATATTTGGGCCACCCGGAGTTGGATACTCGTGGCAAGAGAGTGATTAGCGGTTGATTTGCACAGTTGAGGTGAGTGGCTTGCCTAACTCTGTGTTGGGGAATCTCCCTTAGGCATTTTACTGGTTTTTCCTATAAAACCCTGTGTACGTGAGGTGACGAGCACGTGCACGAGATATTTTCACTGAAGTTCCTTATTTCTTTCTACATAATGCTTCCTTTTCAACT
>ML274776.1:0-13286 GCA_005239495.1 Nicotiana undulata | reverse complement strand
AAAAAAAAAAAGCAGCTTGGCCAAACACCTTAAGTTAAGAAAGAAAATGCTTTTGGGATATAAAGCACTTTTGGCCTTTGGAGAATTTTGGCCAAACAGGCTATAAGTGTCCTGAATTTTTGAATTGCTAATTTAAAAGCATAAGATTTGAATTTCTAGACATAATTTTTGAACTTTCGGACATGGTGTCCTGAAGTTTGAATAAAGTCTGAGCGAATTTTATTAATTTTTAAATATATTATAAATTTTGGAATATTTTAAACAATATGCTTAAAAGTTGCTACTTGGTGTCATTTTCACTGGACCTTGAGCAATGGTGGGCCAGCTTACAGTTTGTTGGACTATGCAACAAGGCTAATGGCCCATCTCCATTCGATTTGGGCAAAACGGGTATCAGTATTTCTGCAGAAGTTGCCTACTATGAACTTCTTTATCTTTTTCTCCTATCTATTCTAGGTGAGAAGTGACAGTCAATTTTGCCAGGCTTCCAAATTAAAGTTACTTATTTGAGAAGTACTTTTGTGTATTAGATAAACAGATTGTAGCTTTTCTTCAGTTGTGGTTTTGCACCCAAAGTTCGGTATTCGCTTTGGGATGCAGATTAATTCAGATCACGTATTGGAGATAAAACACTCACTATCAAAGACGACTTCATTTCCAAAACTCGAACTCAAAATTTTTGGTTAAACATACAGGAGTACTTATCACCTACCATAACATTTGGTGGTAGAAAAGAGTGATATTTTCACCTAATACAACTTTTCAACAATCTTGAAAGGCAAAGCTTGATTATGTAATGTTTATAGGCAAAAAATTGAATAATCCAACATATTATTCTTAAATTGTTTAGGATTCTAGTGAATAGAAAGAAAAAAAATCAAACTTTTTTTACAACAAAACATTTGGTTATTCTGCATTTCAAGTTTCTATTAGGAAAAAAAGAACCGCTTCTCCTTGATCTTCTCTTGTTCTTATTAGAACAAGCAGGCTAATAGGATTCAAGACAAATTACTAAGAACAATAAAACCATGGTCTATTTACTATTCTCTTATCTAATAGACTGTTTCATCTTCATGTTTTTTTTTCTTTTTTTCTTTTGCACTTTCTTAATATTTTTCTCTTAGTTGGAATTTGTTCATTTCTTCAAATGTTAACACCTTTTATTAAAATCTCTGCGTACGTCACAAGTAGGGTGTACATGGATCGGGTTGGTTCTGTTTTTATCAAAATCAAATCAAACCAATTATGTCGGTTTGGATTGGTTCGTTTTTGTCGGATTTTTCGGGTTTTCGATTATTTTGTTACATGAATGTTATTTCAATCTTACTTTGTTAAAGTTATAGATAAAGTTTTGATAAGTCAATATATGTTAAGTAAATACTGAAAAAATTGACAAACATATGATCCATTAAAATATTCTAATGGGAGAATTCTTTTAGTAATACATGATAGTTATTTTCTTAGTCGTCTAACAATAATTTTCGTTAATGTACGCCTTTTAGGTTAACACATGAGAGGATCTCAAATATTTTAATATTTTTTAAAGAAAATTCAATATAAAGTCTTAAAAAAAATATATAAAAATTATATATTTATATGTCGGTTTGGTTCGAATTTTTTTGCTCAATAACAAACCAAGTCAAATCAAACCAGTCAAAATTTTCAATTGATTTGATTTGATTTTTCGATTTGATGCAGTTTTCCGATTTGATTTGACACCCCTCCTCATGGTCATATAAGATACCAAATGCCATGTCAAGAATTTGATAGAACCTAAGTCAAATTAGAAGAGATTGGATCCACCTATAAATAGACTACATTGTTCAAGAAATGTTATGACATGGAAGTTAGCTACATAATAATTAAAGTAATCGCATTTTAAAAAGTTTTAAGAATTTAACAAGAAATTACTAAAGCATATATTACTAAAGTTTAATTAAGATGGCCAAATGCACAATTAGTAACCGACACAAGAAGAGACAAGTAAATCTTAGAACATAAACTACAAGTTTTCACGACTCGTTCTATTTTCTTTGTTCTATGTGGATTAAATTCTTTAATCACCAATCAGAGACCCCTAGAAGCTAAAATTTTCTTATAATTTTCCCTTGTCAAATGCACAAAGTAAATATATTTTTCTTATAAGAAATCATAGAAAAATAAAATATAATATTTCTCCTAAAGTACAATAGTAGCATCTTTCTTGATTCATGACAAAGTCAATAAAATATTAAGTAGTTTAATATAATAAACTAAAAGAAGTTGTCTCCCTTGTACCACAAAATGCTTTGCTCCATGCCGAAACCAAGTTTTCACATCCTCCTTTTTTATTTTATTTCTCTCATTCTTGTTCATATAAAATCATAAACGAAGAATCTAAACTTAAAAAAGAGAATGTTGGGGCTATATTTTTGATCAATTACTACGAGAGGTATAGCTGAAAAATAATTTAAACTAAATCTGATTTAAAGTAATATTTTGACAAGTTGAATTTGTTTTAAAATATTAAATAGAAGTAATTTATTTTGTCAATCTATTCTAATTGCTCCACATAGTGAAACGTTAGTCAAGTGATCATTTAGATTTTTATACTAGTATATATTTATAATTAAATCTATTAAATATCTTTCTGAAAGAGTGCAAGCATTTTAAACAGGAAATATACGGATCAATAGTAATATTTGTCATACTTAAAAATTTCTAGATACAGCTATTTCCAAGTAGTAAAACAAAGTCGGACACCAAATAGAACAAGTCTATCATTGTACTTAACACCACCAAATGGCATTACCTCTTTATTCTATAGCCGGCCACTTTATTCTTCCTCTTATATTTACTTCCCTCCTTACTATTCCACCAATTCCTTTTTCCTTCTCCAAAAACCATGATACAACAAGGAATTATGGAAGATTGAGATATTCTAATCACATCCTCTTTATGCACTACACTTTATGAACAAGCACATATCAATAAAGTGATCATCGAAGATGGATAGACTATTAAGCTTAGAACCATCAAATGTGGTGACGATAAGACTTGAACCAGGTCAGAAGTGTTCCGGAGAATTAACTCTCCGTAACGTTATGTACACCATGCCAGTGGCTTTCCGACTACAGCCAGTGAACAAGACACGTTACTCGATCCGTCCTCAATCGGGTATCATCTCTCCATTAACCACAATCACATTAGAGATCATTTACCATCTTCCTCCTAACACAACTCTTCCTAATTCTTTCCCTCACTCTGATGATTCATTCCTCTTACATAGTATTGTTGCCCCTGGTGCAGCTATAAATAAGGACCCTTCGTCCACTTTAGACATGGTCCCAAGTGATTGGTTCACAACTAAGAAAAAACAAGTATTCATTGATAGTGCTATTAAAATCATGTTTGTTGGTTCACCTGTATTATGTTATCTTGTTAAAAAAGGTTATATGGATGAAATTAGGGAAGTATTAGAAAAAAGTGACCCTGATTGGAAACCAGTTGACTCAGTTGACTTTGACGGTCAAACTTTACTTCACTTAGCTATTTCACAAAGCAGGCCTGATCTTGTACAATTGTTACTTGAATTTGGGCCTAATATTGAGGCCCATAGTAGATCATGTTCAAGCCCACTTGAAACAGCAGCAGCAACAGGAGAATCACTAATTGTTGAACTCTTATTAGCTAAAAAAGCTAGCACTGAAAAAACTGAGTTCTCTACTTCTGGTCCAATACATTTAGCTGCAGGAAATGGTCATTTGGAAGTACTAAAACTACTTCTACTCAAAGGTGCTAATGTGAATTCGTTAACAAAAGACGGCAACACGGCTTTACACCTCGCTGTTGAAGAACGAAGGAGGGATTGTGCGCGTCTTTTGTTGGCAAATGGTGCTAGAGCTGATGTACGAAATGCTAGTAATGGTGACACGCCTTTGCATATTGCTGCTGTTTCGGGAGATGAACAGATGGTTCGTGTTTTGCTTCAAAAGGGAGCTGAGAAGAATATACGTAACAAATATGGTAAAACGGCTTATGATGTTGCTGCTGAATACGGCCACAACAAGCTTTTTGACGCCCTCCGTTTAGGTAATCTCATATATAAACAGGATTTTATTTATATACAATGATAATGTAAAGAATATTTAACATGTGTTACAGTTAATCTGTCTAATATTTTTGATTGCTATCCCCTCTTATCATGCATTGACTGTTACGTTATTTAATTATCTTTTAGGTGAACATGTAATGTAACTCTTTTGTTATATTGTCAGTGTGCATATAGAAGTTAATCTCATTAATAACAAAGTTTAGCTTCTGTGAATGATTGGTGTGTAATATTTGGCTTTTGCAGTATCATGTCGAGGTAATCCATAATAACATGCAAGTGTTAATAGTAAACCTAATTTAATCATCTACAAAATAAGGTAAATAGCTTGAAATAGCTGATTAAAATATTGATAGCGTAAAAATTCTTTATATATATCTTCAATGCATATAATTTAAACCTTAGTAAATAGATTGCACAGTTGATCTAAATTCTTGATTTGCCTCTGTAGGTGACAGTCTATGTGTGGCGGCTAGAAAAGGCGAAGTAAGAACCATACAAAGGTTGCTAGAGAATGGAGCTAGCATCAATGGACGTGACCAACATGGTTGGACTGCATTGCACAGGGCATGTTTCAAAGGAAGAATAGAAGCTGTAAAGGTATTAATAGACAATGGAATTGATGTAAATGCAAGGGATGAAGATGGATATAGTGCCTTGCATTGTGCAGTGGAATCTGGCCACGTTGATATAGCCGAAATGCTAATTAAAAAAGGTGCAGATATTGAGTCAAGAACTAGTAAAGGTATTACTGCATTGCAAATTGCAGAGTCATTGCATTATTCTGGTCTCACTAGGGTACTAATGCAAGGTGCAACCAAAGAACAAGTTGGGGCAATGGAGACAAATTTTGTGAAATCCTCTGGGAAAATTGCTGTTAAAGAAGTAGAAATTGGGAATGTCAAGAAAAGATCTGTTAATAAATCATCAAGAGTTCGGAGGAGCAGCTTTGATAGGACTGTTCCATTGGCTGTTGTGTGATAATTTCTTGAAGTTAAATGAACTGAAAATTCCTTCTTTGTTGAGGACAGAATGTTTCATCCTCTTGTTGATTTGGGTGATCGGAGTAGATATTATATAAAGAATATTTCAGTGCACTAAACTCCCATTATATATATAAAATGATCAGATTCGTCGAGTCATCAATAGTAACTTGTTAGGTTTTAATAATTGTAGTTGCTCTATTTCAATGCCAATATCTTCCACTTTTCACGTATTGTTGGTGTATCTACTTGTTTGGATAGTTGTTACCTATTATATTGTATCTTATTGTTATTTTAAATATAATGTTTGTTTTGATTGTTATTTAAATTTTATTGAATCATATCAATAAATTCGTCGTTAAGTAATGACTAAAAATGTCATTTTAGGTGTGGTGGCATTGTTACTGTTTTTACCCACAAAGCTGATGTGGGAGACACATCAGATGCCATAGTGGACGTGCACAGTCAGCTAAAGGAAGGAGCACATGCGTGAATTAATGCTTTGCCTAAAAAGTTAATTGATTTTGTAATTGGAGCTGAGTAGTGAAATTGCGTGAACCGGAGTACGTGAAGGGCAGTGTGCGAAGATACTAGTTAGTTATAAATAGCTATCAATAAGAATATTAGAGGAAACTACTGTGATATTGGAAACTCTATCTCCCTATCTCATTCGGTAAATCTCTCTTCTCATTTCCTCCTGCAATACTGCTCTATTAATATTCTCCTAATTTAGTTTACTTGTAATTCCAGTTGAGTGATTAATACAATCCTAAGTTCCATTGAGTTTCAGTAAATCAGGTTGTTTCATTGGGGCTTTCATCCAGAGGTTTTCCACAGAGGACCAAAAGGTACTTAAGGCTTTTGTTGATGATTCGGCTCGTGATTTAATTCGTGAGGTGAAGGATTCAATTTCTAAAGAAATGACTAAGATGTGTGAAGTATTGATGGAGATAGTATCCACTAAGGTTTCGATGGGAGATAGGCGACAGGAACTCGCACCAACGGCCAGGACTCCCCGATACAAACAAGCATCGGTGGAGTTTAATTAGGTAATACCATGACGCCTGGATATTCCAGGCGAACCGCTATTTTGATTTTTACAAAATTGAGGAGGACCAAAGATTGACAGTTCATTTTATTTTGACCACAAAGATTTGGGGTGGTACAAATGGTTATTCCGCAATAAATAGTTGGTTGACTAGCCAAACTCTGTGGAGAAGGTGCGTATACGTTTTAAGGAGAAGGGGCTCGAGTTGTGTAACGACCCAATCAGTTGTTTTTAGAATTTAAGCTCCGTTCGGTGGCGTAAGGTCATGAACAACTTCACATTGTGTATATCGACATGCCTGCGTGGTTGGATTCAGTTACCGGATAATCCGGAGTCGAATTGGGAGAAAAAATTCAATTTTGGAAGCTTAAGTGATGGAAGTTGACCGGAGGTTTGACTTTTGTGTAAACGGCCTCGGAATGAGTTTTGAGTGATGTCAACAACTTCGTATGATGATTTTGGATTTAGGCGCGTGTCCGGAATTGATTTTGGAGGTCCGTAGAGTAATTTGAGGTAATTCGGCGAAAGAATTTCGGCGATTTCGGCTGATAAGTGAAATTTGCTATCAGACTCGGAATGAGGAATTTCGGGAGTGGATGTAGGTCCGTTGTGTTATTTGTGACTTGTCTGCAAAATTTGGCGTCATTCCGGGTTGAATTGATAGGTTTCGGCATGAGTTTTTGATATTTGAAGATTTGAAAGTTCATAAGTTCGAATTATGCTTTGATTCATTATTTCGGAGTTTGTTTTATGTGATTTGGGATCTCGAGCGAGTCCGAGTTGGGTTATATGACTTGTTTGTGTGTTTAGACGGGGTCCCGGGGGTCTCGGGTGTGCTGATAGGCGTCGGATCAATTTTCTCCTATTTTTCACTGCTGGTATCTGTCAGTTGATTTCCTTCTTCGCGTTCGCGATGATTATGGTGGAGGTGCTTCGCGTTCGCATCATAGCCCTCGCGTTCGCATCATAGCCCTCGCGTTCGCGAAGGGTCTTTTTTGGGCAGCCCAATTTCCCTTCTTCGCGTTCGCATACCCCCCTCCTGCATTCGCATTAACCCTGCTCTCTTGTTCTTCGCGTTCGCACACATCATGTCGCGTTCGCGAAGGGTTTATCTTCTGGGCAGCCTTAACTCCTTCTACGCGTTTGCATCTTTGCCTACGCGTTCACGTAGGTCCCTGTTCTTCCTCTCCGCATTCGCGAACACATTGTTGTGTTTGCGATGGGCGACTGCGTAGACTCACTTTCCCTTCTTTGCGAACGCATCCCTTTCTCCGCGTTTGCGATGCACAAACGACTGGACATAATATAAGTTTTCAAAATCGAGGGTTTCACCATTTTTATCACATTTTGACTTCTAAATCTTGGTTCTTTTCGATTCTTGATGGATTTTTCACACAATTCGATTGGGTAAGTGTTCTTCAACTAAAATTGAATATATTTCATGATTTTATCTTTATTTTCATCGTTTAATTTGCGTTTTGAGTTGAGGAAAATATTGGTTTTGAAAGAAAATTTCTAAAATGAAAAGTCGCGATTTGAGGGACGAAATTCGATAAATTTGTATGGTTGAAATCGTATTGGAATAGGTACTCGAATTTTGTAAATTTTGCCGGGTTCCGAGGTGCGGGCCCGGGAGTCGACTTTTGGGTCGATTTTTAGATTCTTGTAAAGATCGAAACGTTGTTATTCGAAATAGTTCCTTATACGATTTATGTGTGTTTTGAAGTTGTTCTAGTTGGATTTGTGCCGTCCGTAGGTCTTTTCACCCGAGAAGTCCATTTTAGAGTACCGGGTTGTCGTCTTCGAGTTAAGTATCTTGCCTAACCTTGTGTGGGGGAACTACCCCTTAGGAGTTGAGTCTTCTATGTTGATTGTAGCCCGTGTACGCGAGGTGACGAGTGCGTACTCAAACTTATTTGTATGAATTTGGCCTTTTAGAGTTCTTAGGTCCTTATATACCCTGTGTATGAATTTGTAATTGTTATGACTACGTTTCTGGTTGTTAGTTTCATCTCTTCATGCTTAAATTAGAATTACTTGCTTTAGATTCCCTTGGTGGTCGGTTTGATCTTAATTGACTTAGTTGAAGAATTTTACTTCTCCTATCATCATACTATATTTTCTTCATAAACTGCCTAATTGACTAGAGTTAGTATTATCTAGCCCTATAATTGTTTATCCGTAATTGGAATATCTATTCGTTGGTGTCAAGCATGCCCGTGAGTCGTATACTGTGATTTATATGGTTTTCCTTAAGTGCTATTTGGGTTTAGTTTGATAATCATCCATGTTGATGGTATCCCCTTGGTGTGGCCTATTACTTAGCATTGTTCAAGCTGAGTTTTATTTCGTGAATCTAATTGTTTAAGTAAGATTGTTTATAGTTGTTTTCCCTTGCCGGCATGATTTGGTTTCTTCTTGTTGTGAACTTGAATATTGAGAATCGTTGCTATATTTTCTTTGTTTTCCCTTTGTTATACTGTCTTCTCTCTGTGCTTGGTATTCCCTTCAGTGGCTACTTCTCATGAGTGAGTTTTACCATTCTTGTGATTTAAGTTCTTGTGTTGATTTGCTCGTCGCACTTGGCATTTCTGTCTTTTGTTGCTTTTGTGCTTGTTATGGCAATGTACAGTGTTTCTGTCGTGTTCTAGTTGTTCTCTCTGTTGGCTGCAATGCATATTAAATTGGCACTACAGACGTATTCCGAGAGCTTTCCCCCTGTACTTTATATTTAAATTGGGACTACAGACGTATTCCGGGAGCTTTCCCCCTATACTGCATATTTAAATTGGGACTACGGACGTATTCCAGAAGCTTTCCCCCTGTACTACATATTTAAATTAGGACTACAGACTTATTCGGGGAGATTTTTCCCTATACTGCATGACAAATTCTGAGTTACGGACGGAGTTCCGGTAGATTTATCTTGAAGAGATTATGATCGAAAGATATATATTGAAAAGTATAGCTGAAAAGAATTTATCTTGAAGAAAACTATGTCTGAAAGACTTTATTTCAAAGGTATATCTGAAAAGCATTTGTCTTGCAAAAAACGATGTTTGAAAGGCATTTATTGGGGAACTATATTTGAAAAGCATTTATTTTGAAGGAACTATGTTTGAAGATTTCTCTTTCTAAAAATGTATATATATATATATATATATATATATATATATATATATATATATATAGTCGGAGGAAGTATATTTCAAAGAAATTTTCTACTTGAAATGATTATATTCAAAGCTTTCAATATAAACTTACAGGTGAAGCTTACACTCGAAGTATTTTATAAAAACACTTGGGGTTGTTGGCTAAGGCCTGATGTGGAAACTGTTGCAGTGCTGAATTATTGCTTGTTCTTACCGTATTGTGGTTTTCAGTTTTTGGGTTGTGTTCCTGTCCATCCTCCCGTGTATTATTATGACGTTTCGTTATGTTTTGTTGTATTTCCTTCCGCTTGAACTTGTTATGTGTTAATTACATTGTGTAGTCATTAGATAGACGGTATATTATGTTATTCCTTTATGTCTGTTTGATTTATTAGACCAGTGGGTGTCCTGACTAGTCCTCGTCATTATTTCACCGAGGTTAGTCTTGATACTTACTAGGCACCGCTGTGGTGTGCTCATTCTACACTTCTGCACATTTTTGTGCAGATTCCAGATTTTGCATAGCCGGTCGATCGATAGCTAGCAGCGCGGTTTCTGTTGTGGAGACTCAAGGCAAAACCACTCAGTGTTCGCGGTTTCGGAGTCACCATCTTATCTTTCTGTTGCACTATTGTACTTAATTCTGAACAATGATATTTTTAGGAAATGTTAGTGTAATCTCTTTAAAGCTTATGACTTGTACTTACCAGGTTTTTGAAAAAGTGTAAAGTGTTGAGATCTATTTCAAAAAAACACTTAATCGATTCTTGTACTAAAATTTGGTATTTGTTAAATATAGGCTTACCTAGTCCTTAAGACTAGGTGCCGTCACGATACCCAACGGAGGGAAAATTGGGTCTTGACAAGTTGGTAGAGGGACGTTTGGCGAAGCCCCGACAGGTGATAACTAGTGATTTATACTACTATTTACTCCCATTTTCTTAGGTTTTGAGGCAACAATTGGCTTAATTAACCCCACATTTTGATGCAAGTTGTTTGAATTGCAGGAATTGAGTCGATTTGTAAATATTGTCCAAAATGATCTCGAAAGGAGAAAAACTTGCAGAGTCCCTGAACCCAGCAGAAACGCTGCAGCACTCACTTTTCCGTTGCAGCGTTTGTCACTTCGTTGTAGCCGATTTCTGTCCGCTGCCCCGCTGGCCAAACTTTAGAGAGTGTTTTAGGGCTATTCACTCTGTGGTCCACACTATTTTTCCGCTGTGGCGGTTTACCCACCGCTGCAGCGTCCCTTTATCCGCTGGACGCGTTTGAGAAACTTCAAAGAGTTCGCAGCATAGGGGATTTACAATTCCGCGGTCAGCGGTATTATTTCGCTGCCGCGTCCCAACCATCGCTGCAACGTTCTACTTTTCCGCTGGGCGCGGAATGGAAGACTCAGAGAACTACAAAGTCCAAATTCGCTGCAGCGGAAGCCTATTCACCGCGACGCACAGAAATACGCTGGGAGTGGATTCTCCGTAGGGGCAATTTTGTCCAGTATTTTCAGCCATGTATAAATAGATCTTTTTCTCATTTTTTAGGGTATCAGCCATTTGGAGAACACGCGAATAGTATTTTTTTGACTATTTTGAGTAATTTTAGCTTAGCTTTAACCATAGTTCTTGAATTATTATCTTGTATTTTGCATTTGTGAGCTTAATTTCATCTTTTACTTGTGTTTCTTCTTCAAATATGAAAATCTAGACCCTTAAGCTAGGGTTGTGACTCAACCTTAGTGTGGGTAATTAATGAGTTTTCAATTTTAGGATGATTATGTGTATGGGTATTTGGTATTTAGCTTAATTTGTGCATAAATCTCAGATTTAGTGGTTGCAAACACTATTTCAAGCCTTAATGACTAGGGTCACTCTTGAGAAAGAGGACCCAAGTATAGGTAGTTGAGCTAACAAGGTTTTGGGGCAAACTCAAGAGATTGACAACCCCCTTAAAAGGGTGAATGCTAGAGATAGCTACACCTAGGACTGGCAGGTGGGCCGGGATTGACCCGGGACGACCCGGGCCCGCGGGCCAAATGGGCTAGCGGGCTAAACGGGCCGGCCCGCGGGGAATCCGGGCTTGGGGGGCCTTAGGCCCGTGGGGGGCCGGGTCTTCAATTTGGACCCGTGAGCCCGGGCCGGGCCAAGCGGGCCCAACGGTCAAAATTAAAAAAAAATTTCTTTTTAAAAATGGCCAACAACCAGATTTTTAAAATCTAGCCGTTTGAGCCTCAAAAGAGCCGTTTGGCATGTTTAAAAATAGCCAAATGGCCCCCCAAACTTTGTTTTAACCCCAAACTTTTTATAATTACACTTTTTCCCTTTCTCAACTATAAATACCCCCTCATTCTTTCATTTTTACTCACAAAATCATCAGTCTATCTCTAATTTTCTTCTATTATTGCTTACTTTATTATTGCAAATTGTGAAAAATTGTGAAGTTGGTGAATTGAAGTATTCAAGTCTTCAAGTCTTCAACTTTATACAATTTTCAAGAAGTTGTTCGTCAATTCGGTAAACTCGTTCCAACTCTTAAGTTTTGTTTGTTTAATTTTTTTTCCTTATAATTAATATGGACTTTTCTTTGAAAAAAATGTTTGGTGGTAAGGGTAAATCTAAAATTGGTGAATCTAGTAGGCAAGCTATTACTACTCCCCCAACTCCCCGACGTAGACATGTTACCCGTTCTCCCCCACCTATTATTCTTGATAGTGATAACCCTTGTTTTCAATTTACCGATTGTCAGTTTATACATGATCTTACACCACACCATGTTCACAATTAAATGATGAACATATGAATTCTCTTTATGGTAATCCACATATCTATGAAAATGATGAGGAAAATGATGATTTAGATGAAACTCAACCCGATTTAGATGATACACCTACTAGTCCTGCTATTAACCAAACTGATAATAATCCAAATGATGCCCCGGCTGACCCTCCTGTAGTAACCCCTACTTTTAATAGACAACGTGCTAAACGGAGCGAAACATCTCTTGTTTGGCATTTTTTTACTCAATTAAGAGATCAAAATAAGGCTAAGTGTAAAACTTGTGGGCTGTTGATGTCTCATAAATTTAATGACCACCGTGGCGGTACGGGTAGTTTGAGTAGACACATACTGAAACACCCTGAAGCTAAAATTAAATTTCAACAAATGAAAGCTCAGCAAGAGGGGACAAGTGTAGGTACTCAGGTTAACCCTAGTACCGGGTCAAATCTAGTTCAACCGGGAATTAACACTGTTACCGGTGGCATTTTATATTACGATCCAAATAAAGATCGTGAAGAATTGGCAAAAATGGTTACTGTTATGTGCTTACCATATAGTTTTCCCTCTAAAGCTCACTTTGTCTATTAGATTAGAAGAATTTTTAATCCTATTTATAAAGGATGGCCTCGCACAACCGTAAAGTCTGATATTTATAAATATAAACATGAATATGAACAATATTTGCGCTATTTATTTACTCATATTAGTAATCGCATTTCTATTACTACTGATATTGGTAAGAGTGGCAATGACTGTGATTATTTAATTGTTACCACTCATTGGGTTGATGAGGAATGGATAATGCAAAAGCGCATTATTGCTTATAGAATAATTACTTCTAGTCACACAGGTAAGTTTATTGCTAAGACAGTNATATTTACCATTTAATCGTCGGTGATGGTTTGAAAACTTTAAATGCTGAAATTGCAAAGGTTAACCTTCATTGGTTTTTTTATGCAAACCGTAGAAGTAGAGTTAGAGAATATTATAAAAAATGTGATGAATTTGGCCTTAGAGAAAGAAAGGTTCCTAAACCTTGTCCGACTAGATGAAATTACTTGTATGAAAGTTTATTTGTTGCATATGAATATAGAAACCCAATAAGCGCAACGTATAATGCTCGTGTTGGTGGTGATGATGATGATGATGATGATGATCACCTTACAAATCTGGATTGGCTAATGTTAAAATTCTTCTAGATTTTTAGAACATTTTCATGTTGCTACAAATGAATTATCT
>ML274775.1:43138-58969 GCA_005239495.1 Nicotiana undulata | reverse complement strand
TTAGGACATGCACCTCATGCATTAGAAATCCTGCTTTAGGTTCTTTACTTTCAGCATTTCTATCATACTCATCTTGAAAACCATGATAATAATTCACACCTATAACAAGTAATAAGACTGTTATAAGGCTATTACTGCATTCTCATAATCATTAGGATTTAGAAACCATGTTTTGGGTATTCCTATGTGCATTAGATATCATGTTATTTAGGGCTTCATACTTGTTCGAGTTGCAGTCATTGAAACACCTAATCAGGAATTTAATTTAATCTCGCTAAAATATGGTTAACTGTTTGAAACGTTTCTGTAAATGTATCCCTCTTAAAATTAGAATCCAAATATTCATGTTCACCCTTCAAAATAATTAGGCAATGTATACGACGCCTAGGGAAACTTTAGGCTTAATACGTATTAAAATCAAACCAATTGTGTTTGCTTGCTGGTATTAGAACCAATTAGTTCCTTTTGAAAATCTCAAACCTTACTGCTTTTTCGCTCCTGTTCTTTACCTATTTGCAGTTCATTATACTTTACTCTAAAACTCTACTGTTTTAAAAATACTGATTCTGGGAATCATGCATTTATTTCCTCTTTACTAAAACTTTATCTGATTCCTGTTCCATTATGTTTTTTAAATTACTGGGTTTCAAAGTTACCTCACTCTGCTCAAAATCATGCTACTTTGAATCTTTTCTCTGTATTTCTTTAAAGCTACTGTAATTTCTACAACAATTTACCTACTCCTTTTACTACAGTTCTCTTTAAACTGCGGACTCCTACTCTACGTTAAGATACTGTAATTTTTTAGTCACTTTTCTTTTGAATCACTAGATTATTTCAAAAACCATGCTTTAATGATTTTCATCCATGTTTTTACCGGAGACTTTAAATCGTTATGTACTTCTAAATCCTACTGCTATCTCTAAGCTACTGCATTTCTGAAAATCAATCCCCCTTTTGAATTACTCAGTCTTAACTGAACCTTCTGCTTTCCCTACTAAGTTGTCAAAACATATCCTTTTACTACAACTGTCGAAACTTACTGTTTTTCTTTAACTCCAAACCTTTGTTTTAAATCCTATCTTTAAGACTTTAGTTGTGTTTGAGATGTGCTACTTACATGTTTACCTGTGGAGAAATCTGTGAGCCCTTATTTGTCTTTACGTGTTCCCTTACATGTAGTCCTACTTGTTATGTATGTCGCTTAGCATTTTATCCTTTAAACCTAAGGGTTCAGCCTAGTACTCACCTTGTAGGAGTAGTAGTACTAAATACCCTCCAGGACTTATAGGACGGGACATGTAATAGCACGCAATAAGCATTCGTGACCAACACACGCGCTTTAAATAACCTTTACGGGGTGGGAAGGGTAGAATACGGATATTATAACCGGTGCGCTAATACCACATGTAGACGCCTCTTTGAGGAAGTGACATACCGGGTATTGCGTTGATGTGATCCGTATTACTTTAAACCTAGGATAATTTCTTTTAAATGTTTTTCCTATAATGTTTTCAGAACCTTTCAATAAAGATTTTATACTTGATTGAAATCCCCTCTTATCTGAGCCTTATTTGCTGCTTGTTTACCGTCCAAATTTATGAAACTTCTTGGCTGGGACCCACAATTGTGGATCTTGAGGGGTGCCTAACACCTTCCCCTTGAGATAACTTCAAGCCCTTACCAAATCTCTGGTAATGCAAACTAGTTGAATGAGTTATCTACTCTAGGTGCCCTAACGCACCACAAAATCGTTAGGTGGCGACTCTTCCTTAAACCTTTTCCTTTAAGGAGTTGTCCAGAATGTCATAAACCCGATCTCTCCGTACCTAACCCGTGCGATAGAAAAAGGGGGCGCGACAACCTTTGGGTGCATCGGTGTTGTTTATGAAGAAAAAGGATGGTTCCATGCGCATATGTATTGATTATCGGCAACTGAAAGGTTACGGTGAAGAACCAGTATCCTTTGCCCTGTATTGATGAATTGTTTGACCAGCTTCAGGGAGCTAGAGTGTTCTCTAAGATTGATTTGAGATCCGGGTATAATCAACTGAAGATTCGGGATTCTGACATTCCGAAGACTGCTTTCAAGACCAGATATGGTCATTATGAGTTTCTGGTTATGTCATTTGGGCTGACCAATGCCCCAACTGCGTTTAGGCATTTAATGAACAATGTGTTTCAGCCTTACCTTGATTCTTTCGTCATTGTGTTCATTGATGGCATCCTAATATATTCTCATAGCTAGGAGGAGCATGCTCAACATTTTAGGGTTGTGCTGCAGAGGTAAATTATCCAAGTGTGAGTTTTGTCTTGGTTTAGTAGCTTTCTTGGGGCACGTGGTGTCTAGTGAGGGTATTCAGGTTGATAAAGAAGATCCAGACCGTCCTCAGCTACGGAGATTAGGAGCTTCCTTGGTTTGGCGGGATATTACCATCTCTTTGTGGAGGGGTTCTCTTTTATTGCTTCACCTTTGACAAGATTGACCCAGAAGGGTGCTCCATTCAGATTGTCTGATGAGTGTGAGGAGAGCTTTCAGAAGCTCAAGTCAACATGGTCCACAGCACCAGTGTTGGTTTGGCCTACTGGTTCGGGTTCTTATACAGTCTACTGTGATGCTTCTAGAGTTGGCTTGGGAACGGTATTGATGCATGACGGTAGGGTGATTGCCTACGCATCTAGACAGTTGAAGGTGCACGAGAAGAATTATCCGGTTCACGATCTTGAGTTAGCTTCCATTGTTCATGCCTTGAAGATTTGGCGCCATTATTTGTATGTGGTGCAATGTGAGATTTTCAGTGATCATCATAGTTTGCAGTATCTGCTGAAGCAGAAGGAGTTGAATTTGCCTCAGAGGAGATGGTTGGAGCTTCTCAAGGATTATGACCTCACTATTTTATATCATCCGAGGAAGGCCAATGTAGTGGCCGATGCCCTGAGTCGTAGAGCAGAGTGTTTGGGGAGTCTAGTCTACCTTTCAGCGGCGGAGCGACCCTTATCACTTGATGTTCAGGCTTTAGCGGCTCAATTGGTGAGATTGGATTTTTAAGAGCCCCCGCGGGTATTATCTAGCATAGCTTCCCGGTCTTCTCTTGATCAGATTAGAGCACGCTAGTATGATGACCGACACTTGTTAGTTCTTTAGGACAGGTTCTGTCGAGGTGATTCCAGAGATGTGACTATTGGTGATGACAGGGTTATGAGGATGTAGGGTCGTATTTGCGTGCTCAGTGTGGATGGACTTCGAGAGTTGATATTAGTAGAGGCCCACAGCTCGCGGTATTCTATCCATCTGGGTGCTGCGAAGATGTTCAGGATCTAAGACAACAATATTGGTGGAGGCGGATGAAGAGAGATATTGTTGAGTATGTATCACGGTGTCTCAACTTCCAGCAGGTCAAGTATGAGCACTAGAGACCAGGTGGATTACTTCAGAAGTTAGATATTCCGGAGTGAAAGTGGGAGCGGATCACCATGGACTTTGTAGTTCGGCTCCCACGGACTTCGAGGAAATTTAATTCTATTTGGGTCATTAAGGATAGGCTGACCAAGTCCGCGCACTTCATTCCTGTCAGTACTACCTATACTTCAGAATAGTTAGCTGAGATCTACATCAGGGAGATTGTCCGATTGCTTGGAGTTCCGGTTTCTATAATTTTTGACAGAGGTACTCAGTTCACATATCAGTTTTTGAGGGTCGTGTAGAGAGGTATGGGTGCTCAGGTAGAGTTGAGCACAACATTTCATCCTTAGACTGACGGTCAGTCGGAGCGGACTGTTCTGATTTTGGAGGACATGTTGCGTGCCTGTGTGATTGATTTTGGGGTTTCATGAGACAAGTTTCTACCACTCGCAGAGTTTGCATATAATAATAGCTATCAGTCCAGTATTCAGATGGCCCCGTATGAGGCTTTATATGGTAGGAGGTGTAGATCTCCGATTGGTTGGTTTGAGCCGGGTGAGGCTAGGCTATTGGGCACAGGTTTGGTTCAGGATGTGTTGGAGAAGATGAAGTTGATTCAGGAGCGACTTCGCACGACGCAGTCTAGCAGAAGAGGTATGCGGACCGGAAGGTACGGGATGTTTCTTTCATGGGGGGTGATAAGGTACTGCTGAAGGTATCACCCATGAATGGTGTTATGATGTTCGGGAATAGGGGAAAGCCGAGTCCGCGATTTATTGGTCTGTTTGAGGTACTTTAGAGGGTTGGAGAGGTGGCTTATAGCTTGACTTGCCACCCATCTTATCGAGTGTTCATCCGCTATTCCATGTGTCGATGCTCCAGAAGTATATTGGTGACCCGTCTCATGTTTTAGACTTCAGCACAGTTCAGCTCGAGAGTGATATGTCATATGAGGTAGATCCAGTGGCCATTTTGGGTCGTTAGGTCAGAAAGTTGAGGTCGAAGGATATAACTTCAGTGAAGGTGCAGTGGAGAGGTCAACCAGTGGAGGAGGATACTTGGTAGACCGAGTGGGAGATGCGGAGCAGATATCCTCACTTGTTTGAGACTCCAGGTATGTTTATAGACCCGCTCGAGGACGAACGTTTGTTTAAGAGGGGGAGAATGTAACGACCCGGTCGGTCGTTCCATAGAATCTGCATTATTATTACTATTTTTACCTTGTCATGCACTAGCTATACTGTTTATGATGTGTGGGAGTCGGTTGGCTCGGGTTCGGAATTGTCGTAGTGAGAATTGAAACACTTAGCCTCTAAAAGTAGCCTTATAGTTGGAAAAGTCAAGTGGGAGTTGGCTTATTGGCAAATGTCTTAGGAATGAGGATTTTATGGCTCGGATAGCTTCGTTAGGTTATTTGGGACTTTAGGAGTGTGTTCGGAATGTTATTTGGATGTCCGGTGTAGAATTAGGCTTGAATTGGCGAAAGTTAGTTTTTGGTGATTTTCGGTCGGCAGTGGAAAATAGGCTATCAGGGTCGGAATGGAATTCGGACAGTAGGCATGTGAAGCAGTAACAACAAGTACATAGCAAATAATGTAATCCAAAGAATAACTGCAAGATGAACTGCAAAGTACCAAATTCCTCTCTTGAACGATCCCGTTATAAGCGACTTAGATCTCAAGTGATCATACCATACCAGGACAAGACAACAAGACAATCGGCCGGAGTCATAAAGGTGGCATAAGGACTGAGGTCATAAGCTAACCCACGATCGCGAATCATACCTGCGACTCGCGTGCTGAATCGATAGTAATAAGCTGACCCACGATCGCGCATCATACCTGCGACTCGTGTGCTGACTCGATAATGATAAGCTGACCCACGGTCGCGCATCATACCTGCGATTCGTGTGCTAACGCGATAATAGTGTATATAAGCTGACTCACGGTCGCCTCTTGCGACTCGTGTGCTGACTCGATAATAATATATATTAGCTGACCCACGGCCGCCTCCTGCGACTCGTGTGGTGACTCGATAACATATGCATATGTTTACCACTCAACAGTGAACTCAACAGGACTGTGCCAATACCACAGATAACCAACTGGGATTTAAATCATAATGTTTCACCCTTCTATATCATCTCAACAGTGATCACAACTCATAATACATACAAGATACAAATAAGGCATATAGAGGCATGCTCGTGAGTCCTAAAGCTACCCGACGTAACAATATAGTCGCCACGTACGGACTCTCATCACTGGGTATGTACGCGGCCCCCACAACATGTATACATAGCAAATAAGGAACCTATGGGGACATTTCCCCCTTACAAGGTTGGAAAGGAGACTCACCTCGCTCCGAAGCTCCATAACCGGCTTCCAAGCCCTTCCGACGACTCCAGTGGATGCACAACGCCACCAAACTAACCAAATAACGACAAAACAATGAAAATATACTCAAATATTTGCTAAAAATTCAGATTATATAATTTCCCAACTCCTCTCAGTGAATTGACAAAAATGCCCTCGGGCCCACGTGCCTGAATTCCAAAATTTCTTGAGGATAATCTATACCCGAGGCTTTCCTAGTTCAATCACACAATTTACTCCAATATTCATACTCAATTCGTGGCTAAAATCAAATTTTATCAATTCTAGGCTTCCTTGCAATTTCTCCACATTTTTTCCAATTCCTCATATCAAATCTATGTAATAAATCTTGTATTTAACTTGGAAATAAGTAGAAACAACTTACCTTTGATGCTTGTTTAAATCCCCATTGAAATGCTCTCCAAAATCATCCAAGCCAAATGAAAGAAATGGCCAAAAATTCGTGTTTAAAGAATCTGCCCCTGCTTCATCGAGTTGTACCTTGCACTTGTGTTGCACTGGTTGTACATCCTATTAAAATTTTCCCTTGTTGAACACCTTCTGGTAAAACACCCATAACTCCTTGTAGAAATATCCAAATAACAAACGGTTTGAAGATTTAGAAACTACACTTGAATATCGTTAATTTTATAGGTTGTACACTATATAAATCTTTTCATATCCCAAGATATGAGCTTCTAAAGTCGGCTCCATGCATCAGAATATTCTGGCGAATTTTATCCACCAGCCATATTCAATCGGTCATAACTGTTTGCACAAAACCCCAAATGACAAATGGTTTAATGTTCTGAAAATTAGACTTCAAGATATACAACTTTTATGTTTTGCACATTTTCAGATTCCTTATAGATTAATATATATTCGCTTCCAAAGTTAGCTCTTCGACGCACCATTTGCTGTCCAAAAACCATCAAATTTCTATCTTTAGCCAAATGACCTCCGGACATCCGAATTCACTTCCGATCGCGCTCCCAACTCCAGAGTCACCATACAAAGCTATTCCCAGAATAGGAATCCCAAACAGACATCAATATCATTGAAATGCACTTCAACCCAAACTTAGGAAATTTCTTCAAAAATGCTGACTTCCACAATATACACCGAAACACTCTCGGGTTATCCAAATCCCGATCCGGACATACGCCCAAGTCCGAAATCATCATACGAACCTGTTGTAACCTTCTGATCCTGATTCTGAGGTCGTTTACTCAAAATTCCAGTCTTACTCAATTTCTTCAACTTAAGGCTTCTGAAATGAGAATTTTCCTTTCAATTTAACTCCGAACCTCCTGAATTTCAACTCTGACCATACACACAACTCACAATACCCGAAATGAAGTTATTCATGACTCCCAACTACTGAACAACACGCTGGATCTCAAAACGACCGGTCGGGTCGTTACATTCTCCCCCACTTAAAAAGACGTTCGCCCTCGAACGTGCCAAGAACTGCCCCAGAATTATCTGAAATCACTATTTAACACCTCGTGCACCTGCCTGTTCTACCACAACCAAGTTGTGCACATTAGCTTGATAAAATCTGAATGTATTCCCTTTTCCCCATATAATAAACTCAGACCCCAGTTCCAGCACTTGAAATTCTCTACCATGCATGTTTCTAATATGTGAACACCTTGTCAACTATCACACGAGGCACCAGAACACAAATGCGTATCTTTGTTGAATCAGCACCATACACCGCATAATCCATCATCTGACCACAATGACGCTCCCTGAACCTTAATAGCCAGAATTCTACGAATTTGATGCTCTCAAAGCACCTTATAAGATACACACATACATCTTGCTATAATGCTGACAATACCACCACAACGGAGGAAATGTGTAGAAATTCCTAACCAACTGCATAGTTAACTAAACATTGAAATCTTTTCTCCTGACTAAGATCATCATCTCATTACAACCAATGATGGTGATTGTCATGTAATATACTTGCATAGTCTTATCACACCGATCCCAGATTTATAAATTTCGCCTCACTCAGTAAGAACTGCTCAGACAACCAATCACCCCAAACACGACCATTAGCCTCACACGATGCCACAATGCGCCAATAGGCCACAATTCGAACACGACACATAAGGAAATGACTTCGGAAGGGACTACTCAACTCACGCAACTAATATGAACTTTCCTCATAAAATTACGAAGTAAAACACAAGAAAATAGTTACAGGAGCCTTGCTCAACATCACACTGTTGCGGAATGCAACCCGATCCAAATAACATACCCGTGGCGGCGTGCCACCCGATCCCATCATAAGATTTTTACACAAGGAAATATACACGGAGCTGAATTTCTCACTATTACAAATCACCGAATATCGGTCACAAGCACGCTAAGTGCATAATACCATTCTAGGGAGACTGATAGAGCCATATTCTACAAAACTCCAGCACGACCAAAGTGCGATATATGATCTGAAATCTGAGGAGCCATCATGTTCACATAACCTCATCACTACGCAGAACCTCAACACATAAGAAATTATCAAGCCGTTTCACAACTCACACGGCACAATCACAATATCACATGAATTTGACGAAGACGGGACAATACCTGATATCCCAATACCCCTCCTTGAGGAGTGCCATACTGAAATGAACACCTCTGACTCGCATGAAGCCCAAAATCTTGTTTAAATCCATTCACTCACTTCAAGCTGATTCTGCTCGCATTGAAATACGCTGATAGCCTTACCTGGGTCCAAACACCCCGCTTCCCTTTTCTTATACACACGAGGTCAACCATCATAGCCGATAAAAACACCCTAAAATCCACCATCAACTGAATATAACGCCTTCCAGGCATAAATTCTCAATTAAGCAATATTACACTCCTTTATACTTGGTCTAATTCTTCAACCAATCAGGTGACTACATGCCACACTTATTCAATCTTCTCGCGGTCATGCTCCCACGGCCTTCTACACAAGGTAACCAGTATGCACATCCATACCACTGACCACCCTAAGGTTGTAAAACAATTCAAGGACCCATAACCAGGATACAAAGCCTCTTTCACCAAACATCGAACTTAGATGACGCTGAAGACAATATCAGTTTATTCTAATCATTTAAATCCTTTGTTCTTGCTCCTCCGAGCATCATGACATCCTTGTTAACACCGAACCGCAAATCTCGATTCTTACGTCCAGTTACATACTGCTAACTGCACCTAACATTCCAATATGAAATAGCGCGAGAATTCCATCATAACTCCTGAACCAATATTAGGGTGAACACTCCATCATATAGAGCCTTTACTTACCTCAATTCTTGAGAACCATAACAACACACAAGTGAGCTCTCACAATCACAATACATGCAAATCCTTAAGTAGAGGTCTGAACCACCATAACCCTTCTGGGACCCAACTACACCTGACCGGCCATATCACTTGAATGCTTCCAACTGAAATCTATTACGACGGCCGAAAGGCCCCACACATATCTGCACAGACTGTACACATACTCAATCATGCCGAAGGAACTGATCACTACCGTACTTGTGCCATTTCAACCATGGCTAACCAATATATCTTCTTTTAATCATCTTTAATTGCCTCAAAGATAATAGTAACTTCCTTCAACTCATAGCAGCTCAACCCTCACTCATTCCGAGTGACCTTGATTCACGAGAACATGCTGCCTAACTTTCGCAAGCCGTCTCACAACCTCCTGATAATCTTTCTACAACCCGGAGTCTATTTCCCTCACTCATCTGATACTAACCACCGTGCTAAAATAACATAGAACACTCCAACCATCTTCCTTCCTCTTAGAAATTATATTGCAGAAGCTCGATTCTTAATCATATTGCTGCTTGAAACCCTTAAACACCTCTTTCTAAAATTTTCGAATTACTAGGACCACTGTTCAGAGTCACCCACTCTGACTGGCCCCGAATACAATAAACTCCAAGGCTCTCCTAGCACATGAACACCATTTTACTGAAGCACGTGACTGAGTCGCTACCATTACAACTTGCCTATGCCTTAAGCACGAATTCTTAGTCTTCCAAAGCCTAACCATGGTCCAATAGGACCAACTTCGCACACATTTATCGAATGCCATGCTCAGTTACCGCTATACTCATTTCCCTTAGCTGTAACAACTTAATATGCCGACAATCCGCAACTCCATGAGGACACAACCCCACAACCCAACTACAGGTGGTGGGACTCCCCCATTTTGGTTAACCTCATTCCTTTAAGCACTACCCGACTTCCTTTCCTTACGCTTGGCCTTTTTGAAATGGAACCACCACCTATCACTTTTCACATATCTTTCTTCATCGCGTGCTTCTCAATTGCGTCCTTAATTCAACATCCTTCTTTATAGCTCTTTGAGCCAGCAGATTACCACAACTTTGAACTCTCTGAAGATCATCTTTCTCGAGTTGCCTTCATTATAGGTAACTGTTCAATTAAGAACCACTACACACCACGATCTCTAACAACCGCTTCTTCAACACCGCTTAACAGCTCTCTAACCCCATGCAACCGAAGAGCTATAACACCGGCGAATTTAACATATCCTATTCGATCAAACAACAATACCACAACACATGTGAATACTCCACCTTGCTCGATAGCACCAAGCTTACTACTTTATTAATCCGAACCGGACCATTCATAGTCCAAGTGCCTTTCCTCCGCCGGAACTAAAATACTGAAATCTCGAAACCACGCCCTGAGAAGATCTCCCTTCAAGTCATTCATTGCCCCTACATATGGGCAAGTATCCTACCATCCTATCAACACCGCGCCATATCCAATCGTAAGCATCATAACAACCTAATCATAGCCTGAAAGTCCTCAGAAACACAATTACTGAGCTGAAACAACATATTATTCTTCTGCAGGGCAACAACAACAGCCCCAACCAACTGCACATGGAAAACATCTCGCACCATATCCGTAGCACCACTTCAATTCCTCAAAGCCTCGAATCATAGCACGAGCTTCGCGACGTATAAGATTGAGTAGGAAGAAACATAGGCATAAGACTTAATGGAATCAAATCGCACGATGAGGAATCAAGAAGGAAAGTACTCCTATAGCCCTGTAGCCTCTCGAAGATAAGTACAGACCTCTCTGTACCGATCCGCAAGACTCTACTATACTTGCTCATGACTCGTGAAACCTAGGGGAACCTAGTGATCTGATACCACGTTGTCACGACCCAAAACCTATGGGTTGTGATGGCGCCAGACACCACTGTCAGGCAAGCCGACCCCTTAGTCAGTTGGAACACTTTCCTGTTTAACATCTTAGAATCGAAGCCTCTTCTTGCATTTTCATTATTAAATAAATAAATTTTGTAATTTAAATACGGCAGGAAACCAACTTAATACAAAAAAAAATACCAAGACATCCCCAGAACCCGGTGACACAAGTCCATGAGCAATTTCTATGAATTTATACAATTATACAACGCTTGTCCGAAAAACAAATTGGACAAAAGCAATAAATATAAAATGTAAGTACACATAAGGGAGACTCCGGCAGCTGTGGAACGCCTCTGGAAGAATGCAACCCGTATAAGTCCCCAAATCGATCACTGTACTATAAAGGTACCTGTGTAACAAAATGCATAGAAAGTGTAGTATGAGTACATATACATATATGTACCCAATGAGTATCTCATCTAAACTTGAAGGGGTAGTGACGAGAGGTCGACTAGATACTCACTAAGGTCCAGCAACATAATATAAAACGAGATATGGCTAAAGCAGTAGGCATGTGAAGCAGTAACAACAAGTACATAGCAAATAATGTAATCCAAATAATAACTGCAAGATGAACTACAAAGTACAAAATTCCTCTCTTGAACAATACTTGACAACCCCGTTATGAGTGATTCAGAACTCAAGTTATCATACCATACCAGGACAAGACAACAAGACAACCCGCCGTAGTCATAAGGGTGGTCATAAGGACCGAGGTCATAAGCTAACCCACGATCGCGAATCATACCTGCGACTCGCGTGCTGACATGATAGTAATAAGCTGACCCACAATCGCGTATCATACATGCGACTCGTGTGCTGACTCGATAATCATAAGCTGACCCACGATCGCGCCTCATACCTGTGATTCGTGTGCTGAATCAATAATAGTGTATACAAGCTGACCCCGTCGCCTCCTGCGACTCGTGTGCTGACTCGATAATAATATATATAAGTTGACCCACGGCCGCCTCATGCGACTCGTGTGCAGACTCGATAACAGATGCATATGTGTACCACTTAACAATGAACTCAACATGACTGTGCCAATACCACGGATAACCAACTGGGATTTAAATCATAATGTTTCACCCTTCTATATCATCTCAACAATGATCACAACTCATAATACATACAAGATACAAATAAGGCATATAGAGGCATGCTCGTGAGTCCTAAATCTACCCGATGTAACAATATAGTCGCCACGTACGGACTCTCGTTACTGGGTACGTACGCGGCCCCCAAAACATGTATACATAGCAAATAAGGAACCTATGGGGACATTTCCCCCTTACAAGGTTGGAAAGGAGATTCACCTCGCACCGAAGTTCCATAACCGGCTTTCAAGCCCTTCCGACGACTCCAATGGATACACAACGCCCCCAAACTAACCAAACACCGACAAACCAATAAAAATATACTCTAATATTTGCTAAAAATTCAGATTATATAATTTCCCAACTCCGCTTAGTGAATTGACCAAAATGCCCTCGGGCCCACGTGCCCGGATTCTGAAATTTCTTGAAGATAATCTCTACCCGAGGCTTTCCTAGTTCAATCACACAATTTACTCCAATATTCATGCTCAATTCGTGGCTAAAATCAAATTTTATCAATTCTAGGTTTCCTTGCAATTTCCCCACATTTTTCCCAATTCCTCATATCAAATCTATGTAATAAATCTTGTATTTAACTTGGAAATAAGTAGAAACAACTTACCTTTGATGCTTGTTGAAATCCCGCTTGAAATGCTCTCCAAAATCATCCAAGCCAAATGAAAGAAATGAAAGAAATGGCCAAAAATTCGTGTTTAAAGAATCTGCCCCTGCTTCATCGAGTTGTACCTTGCACTTGTGCTGCACAGGTTGTACATCCTATTAAAATTTTCCCTTGTTGAACACCTTCTGTTAAAACACACATAATTCCTTGTATAAATATCCAAATAACAAACGGTTTGAAAATTTAGAAACTAGACTTGACGATCTTTAATTTGATAGTTTGTACACCATATAACTCTTTATGTATCCCGAGATATGAGCTTCTAAAGTCGGCTCCATGCATCAGAAAATTCTGGCAAAACTGCTCCACCAGCCATATTCAATCGGTCATAACGTTTCGCACAAAACTCTAAATGACAAATGGTTTAATGTTCTGAAAATTAGACTTCAAGATCTATAACTTTCATCTTTTGCAAATTTTCAGATTCTTTATATATTCTTATATATTTGCTTCCAAAGTTAGCTCTTCGACGCAGCATTTGCTGTCCAAAAAAAAAATGCAGCAGAAATTTTCTGCAATTTTTCCTTCTTTTTCTTGTCCGATATTCATTCTGTTAACCTTCCGAAATCCACCCGAGGCCCTTGTGACCTTAACCAATTATACAAACATGACCCAAAACATGATACAAACTCGCTCGAGGCCTCAAATCACATCAAACAACGTCGAAATCATGTATCGCACTCCAATTCAAGCTTTATAAACTTTGAAATTTCAAACTTCTACATCTGATGCCGAAACCTATCAAATCACGTCCGATTGACCCCAAATTTTGCACACAAGTCATATTCGACATTACGGACCTGCTCCAACTTTCGGAATTGGAATCCGACCCCGATATCAAAAAGTCAAACTCTCGGTCAAACTTCTCAAAAACCTTCAAATTTCTATCTTTAGCCAAATGACTTCAAAATGACCTCCGGACATCCGAATTCACTTCCGATCGCGCTCCCAACTCCAGAATCACCATACGGAGCTATTCCCAAACTCGGAATCCCAAACGGACATCAATATCATTGAAATGCGCTTCAAGCCAAACTTAGGAAATTTCTTCAAAAATGCTGACTTCCACAATATACACCGAAACGCTCTCGGGTTATCCAAATCCCGATCCGGACATATGCCCAAGTCCGAAATCATCATACGAACCTGCTGGAACCTTCAGATCCTGATTCTGAGGTCGTTTACTCAAAATTCCAGTCTTACTCAATTTCTTCAACTTAAGGCTTCTGAAATGAGAATTTTCCTTTCAATTTAACTCCGAACCTCCTGAATTTCAACTCTGACCATACACACAAGTCACAATACCCGAAATGAAGTTGTTCATGACTCCCAATTGCTGAACGACAAGCTGGATCTCAAAACAACCGGTCGGGTCGTTACACTAACCCTAATACTCGCCCATTTACTTTGAATTAATTTTGAAAAGGATAATTTGGGGTTGGAAAAGATTAATTAACAAGAACTTGAGGCTTTAACCCTCACTTTATAGATTTCACCTAGAGATAGGATTGAACTATTTGTAGCCATATTCGTGTGTGCTTAATCTCTTAACTGTTTTAGGGATAATTCACTTAGGAAGTCTTATCAGTTTTCGTAAGAAGCTAATATTGAACTATTAGTCGAGGCTAATTAACATAAACTTGCGAAATATTTGTAAAATCGTGAAATACATTAGATCGTTACTTGAGTATAATTCCCTATGCATCCATGTTTGTTGTCACGACCCAGAATCCCAATTCGAGTCGTGATGGCGCCCAACGACGGGGTTAGGCAAGCCAACAATAATTACACCAAGTGATACCTTTCCCATCTAGTTAAAAAGTCAAAGATTCCCAATATATAACGACAAACATGATACTAGCCTTGAGCGGAAGTGAAATCCTAGTAGATGCAAGCTGAAATAAAATGCATACATAGATATACATCCCAAAACCCAAAAATATAAATATACACTACGCGTGTGTGCCAGGAACTAGTGTCACGAGTGTCATGGGAAACTACTGAATATACAATGACTACAATATATACACAGTCCCCATCTGAATGAAATGAGCGGAGAAAGGTAACAAAAGAGCTCCAGGGTGCTGCTAGGAAGTTGCCGAGAAAGCAGCTCATCGAGAAGTATGACCACGGTATCAATATCTAGCGACGGCCTCATAGTCAGACGTGCCAGCCTCCGGACCTGTATAGTCAAGTACAGAAAAGAAAAGAAAGTGTAGCATGAGTACATATTAAATAAATATGTACCCAGTGAGTATCCCGCCTAAACTCGAAGAAGTAGTGACGAGAGGTCGACTCGATACTCACTAGGGTCCAACAGTAGTAACATGTGATAAAATATGATGAAATACAGTAGGCGTGTCAGGGAAATAAGCAACAAACATATACTAAAAGCAGAGAAATCCAAACAGCTACTGAACTTAAACAATAAAGCACTTTCAAGAGTAAGACCACCGAATGAAACAAAAATCACAAATTCTTTGAATCCGCCGTGGCGTACGCCCCGCTCCCTTATATTTCACAATTACATTTTGAATTTGCTGTGGCGTACGGCCCGCTCCCTTATATTTCACAATTTCATTTCAAATTCGTCGTGGCGTACGGCCCGCTTTCTTATATTTCACAATTTCATTTCAAATCCGCCGTGGCGTACGACCCGCTCCCTTATATTTCACAATTTCATTTCAAATCCTCCGTGGCGTACGACCCGCTCCCTTATATTTCACAATTTCATTTCAAATCCGATGTGGCTNAATATAGCATTACAATAAATCATATGAGCATTTCAACGAAAAGAAAGAAACATATCTAAGGCATTACAAGAAAAACACACAAGGCATGATGTGGGCCTAACTACCCGGACATGACAATAATAGCCGCTATGTACGGACACTCGTCACTTGGTGCGTATGTAGCCCCCAAACAAGTTAAACATAACATATACATCACCTATGGGGACAATTCCCTCTTACAAGGTTAGAAAGGAGACTCACCTCGT